>JAVJIF010033752.1:0-233361 GCA_038442645.1 Agave tequilana
ATAGAAGATGACATGCTGCGCATACAGCAAATTCTGAAGGAAAAAAGTATGCATAAAACAAAAAGGAAAAATTGCTTCACTCCTCTAGAAAAAATCTCCGTTCCAAAAACCCATGGTGCTTTTCTATGTGCCGAAAACCTTTCAAACCGCACTTTTTCTCTAGTTGGCTCCTGACTCTGCATTTCAATGCGTGTGGTAGTTGATTGAGGTTAAATATCTACAATGCTCATACTTTTCTAATCAAAGAGCTCATTTTTCCTCCTCTCCTGCATCTCTCCTAAAAAAACTCAAAGAACCCATTATTTTTTTTGTATCTCTTCTTCTTTTTTATATCTCCTTCTTCTTTTTTCTTTCATTTTCTTTATATTTTAGATTAAAAACACCTAATTCTTCTAAATCCAAAGATCTAAAATAGCACGAAACTTATAAAAAGACCATCCGAATGATCTTTCTCTTCTTCTAAATTGCCGATCTCTTAAATCTCAGAAGTTAAACTCAAAAAACCCATGCTTTCTTTCTTTTTTCTCCATCTCCAATGAGGAAAACCTAAAGATATATATTAAAAAAAAAAAAAACTCATTTTTTTCTTATCTCTAAAATCTGAAATTAAATCCAAAAATTTCTCTCTTTTTTCTCCATTCTCAACTCAAAAAAAATCCTAAAGATTTAAATATTCTTTTTTTCCTCCTTCTTTTTCTCTTTCATCTTCTCAAACTCTTTTTTCTTTATTTCATTGCAGATCATATCACACAATCATGAGTTTTTGTCACAATTTCTCCATAAAGCTATTAAAGGTGTTTCTTTTAAAGAAAACCTCAATTTCTTCATTAAGCATGAATTTAATAAAAAATTGAAGTTTTTTAATGAAAAATTACCTTCTCGTAATATTTGAAGTATTGAAAGTTCTCATAAAATGTGTTCTTCTTAGAGAGAGAGAGAGAGAGAGAGAGAGAGAGAGAGATGAAGAGTCTCGCATTCATGCAAATTTCTGTTTTTTTATACAAATTATCTACTTTTTACATAAATTGTGTACCTTTTGCTGTAATTATCTTCCTTTTTGTTAACATTTTTTCATCTTAATTTTACATTGTTCAATTTTATTTTTAAAGTTATATTTATGTAAACTATGTGCTTTTATGTTTATGTCTAAAATAACTATATTTGTATGAAAAATATAATGTATTTACTTTAAATTGTTTATCTTTTAGTTTTGTGTATCTAGATTTTAATTAGTCTATTTATATTTCTTTAGAAATTGTCTACTTTTTAGTTCTATATGTCTACTTTTCATATGAAACTGGTCTATCTTTTAATTCAGTCTATCTTTGAAATCAGGATGTCTGTCTTTCTTCTGAAATTGTCTACTTTTTAGATCAGTATGTCTATCTTTGTTTCAATAAGTCTATCTTTGATGTAAAATTGTCTATTTTTTTAGTTCATTATATCTATATTTCATATACTTTGTCCACATTTTCGTTCAATATATTATTTTGTTATAAAATAGTTCGCCTTTAAGTTCATTATGGTTATCTTTTATATAAAATTATCCATCTTCGTATAAACTGTCTATATTTTTAGTGAAATAAATTTATTTTTATAAACTATCTACTTTTTAATTCTAGTTCTCCAATAAAAATGTCCACTTTTTAGCTCATTATGTCTCCATTTCATAAAAAATTATTCATTTTGTAGTTCAATATATTTATCATGCTATAAAACTGTTGCCTTTAAGTTCATTGTGTCTATCTTTCACAACCTTTTAGTTTTATCAATCTATCTACACACACATATATGTATCTACACACACAGTGTGTGCGCTATTAAATTGTCCACCTTTAAAACTCAATTATGTCCACCTTTCGTATAAAATGATCCATTTTTGTATAAAATTGTCAGTTTTTAGTGAAATAAGTTCTAGTTCTTGTATAAAACTGTCTATCTTTTAGTCAATGTGTTAGTTTTTCATATAAAACTGTTTTATAGTTATCTTTTACATGAAACATGTCTACCTTTGAACTTAGTATATTTACTTTTAATGGCGAATTTTTACTTTTGCCTTTTACATGAAACTTCTACCTTTGAATTCAGTATATTATTTTTATGATAAATTTTCTACCTTATAAATCGAATATTTGTCTTTCTTATACAACTTATCTACATTTTACTTCAACATATTTACGTTCATAACAATTTATACCTTATATTTAAGTATATTTATTATTCTCAAATTAGTAAGAAGACTTATTGTGAAAATTGTGTCGATAAAAGAATTTATTAAATTTATAAGAAAAAATCAATAGTCTAAGAGAGCAAAAAAACATAATGTGTTTACAAGAAGGAAAAAACTAAATAGAATTTTTTTATTTTGCTAATTAAGTATTAACAAGAAAAAAAATAGACACTTTCTTGTCAAATAAGCATATTAAAGATTTAAGCTAGCAATTCCAGCATTAAATACTATAAAATCTCAAATCTCACAAATCTCACATTATTCAAGTTTTATTTAGAGAAAATCATATAGCACAGTAACAAGTTGATAACTTCGAGCTACAGGTGAACAGTTTTTTTAGCTGCACCATTTTGTTCACTCAAATACATTTAATGTACTTCACTTGTTTCTGCTTGGTTTGGTAAGTTCTAACGCACTTTAAAGGATAATATAGGACCACGAAAATATTTCGTACCCTGTATTTCTGTATGTGAGGACAAGGGGCCAAGCACATGAATAACTTTGTCAAAGGGAATTTTTTTGTTAAAAAAAGCACAAAGGGATTTCTAAAATGAAGATTTTTTCTCGGGGGGTGGAAGTAAATTTTCCAAACAAAAATGACCCCCTTAGAAGGGTCGCATAACACAAAAACGCAAAGTTTGATTCTTTCTCATCTGCGATAAAATTAGTGAATGGTCCAAATCGGCATGTTAGATGCCCGCTATTTTATAAATGTTGTAATTCAGTTCTTCCATAACTCCCTCCTTACTCTTATGAATTGCAATCACGAATGCTTGAGTAAATTCTGGCTATAGATGTAAAGTGGACTGTTGTAACCCCTGGTCCCCATAACGTCTCTGTACCTGCGGGATCGGGACGTTACAACTGTAGAATAGGATTTTAGAGATTTGAGCCGTGCTTTTATCCGAAAATGTCAAAGTGTAGCCTACAAAATAAAGACAAATGAAGGTCATAAGAGGTCGAGATAACTCCGAACCTAGAACATTCCCATGTTCAAGTTTAGCCCAAGTCTGAAATGATTATAGGATAGATGACTCTTACTAGAGTTAAAGCATATCTTTGCTTGGAGTTTCCGTAGGCATATTTAAAGTAGGTCAAGAGAGTTGATTCGGTTATTTCGGATGTCAATTTAAGCTTGCGGTGGGCTGTGGATTATAGTTGTAACCCTTCCTGATTAAGGAATCTTTTCAGGTTGCTAGAGTGCTAGCAAATGGACCCGCCAATGATCGCTCTACACTCTTCTGTTACAGTGCTCATATGGCTTGTACGCCCGGGTTGCACGATGTCCAAGAACTTACAGAATCTATGTTCTTTTTTTTCCTTGGTCTCTTATGCTCATGCGGAAGGGAGAGATCGTACCAGGGACAATGAAGTTAATGCCCCATGGTCCTCTAAAATGAGCCTGCTCAGTTCAGGTCACCTAAATAATGACTATTACACTTAGAAAAATCACAATTTTGTATAAAATAGGGACCGGTTATGATATTGACTTAAACCTCCTCTAACCCTAAAACGATGAGCCAGGATCTGAATTCACATAATATGACATCACCAGTATATGTGTACTTCCATGACAATACAATTCCAATATGTCAAGATCGATGCCAATAGATAGGGCCGACCCGGTTTCAGAAAACGGCAGTCCAATTTCAGGGTCAGAGGAACCGGAACTGGATCCAGGTCGATCGGTTCCAGCTCCAGTTCTCATGTTCGATTTTTTTTTTAAACACTAAACGCACTAAAGACTATATATATATATATATATATATATATATATATATATATATATAATAGAGAGAGAGAGAGAGAGAGAGAAATGTATATCAGCCGGGGCTGAGAGTACTCTCTCAGCCTGCGGTGACGTGGCTCAATTTGTCACCTCACACTTGCGGCCCGCTTTTAGAAGAAGTTAAATTACCAAATACCCCTTTCGATAACTTTCCTTATTGTTTATTATTATTTTCCCCCCTTTATTTTGCCGCTCTTTATAGGATATAAATTACTTTTCGCCCTATTTCTTTACCTCTTTTTTGAAAGATCTAGTTTCTCCTTTTCAGCCTGCGATAAAATTTTTTTTGAAAATATAAAATCTTTTCAGATCAATTTTTAAGCCTGCGATAAAATTCTACTTTATAGTTAATTTTTTGTATATAATGTAGTCAGAGTCTTTGGTCGCAATGTACATTTAACTGCGACCTTAGTCAAAGTGTTTGGTCGCAGTGTACATGGTTAAATACGACCAAGGTCGCAGTGTTGTTATTGATAAAGATACCCAGCAACTGCAATCTAGGGTTGCATTACATGGACTGCGACTTTGGTCGCAGTACGTTAAGTAAATTAATTTTTTTGTATATGTAAGCAGAGTCTTTGGTCGCATTGTACATTTAAACTGCGACCTTAGTCAAAGTTTTGTGTCGCAGTGTACATGGTTAAATGCGACAAGGTCGCAGTGTGTTATTGATAAAAGATGGCCAGCAACTGCAATCTAGGGTTGCATTACATGGACTGCGACTTGGTCGCAGTACGTTAAGTAAGTGTTGTTTTATTAAGTGTTGTTTTGGATTAAGTCATTTTTTAAATCTAAATGAAAAATGAAAAGTTGTCTGTTGTCTGATGCGACTTGGAGTCACTCCGTGAGACGCGACCTGTCATAAAGATTTTATGAGATCTTTTAACGTCAAGTCTACGTTGACGAACCTGCACCATTCGTTGTTTCCCGAAGCGGTTGTCCACGCGTCGGCTCTTCATTGGGTTAGGCGTTAATGTCTTTTAATGCCAAACCGGCGCTGGCGGTTGGAGACCATTAATGCCGACGATTCTGATTAATGAACCATTAATTATGGTTATTATGGGCTGCCTATAAATAGGTCTCACCTCTCCCTTTAACAGCCCATAATTAGACTGTCATCATTCGAGAGCAATTGCTCTGAGAATTTTCGCCTTCTTCAGAGTCTCTAACAGGGGCCTGCCTCCATGGATGAAGATGACCCTATGGACGAACTTGATCGATGTTCGTCCACAAGGGAATGAGTCATAAACCTCATCGTCCGCAAGAGAATAAGTCATGGTCCTCGTCGTGCGCAAAAGAATAAGTCATGATCCCTGACGAGGACTTAAGCCTCACCGAGATCTGCTCTGACTTGATGCACCAGTCAAGCTTGCTGATAACGGATGGTCAGAGTGGGTATGACGGTGGGGGATGGGTGGATATAGTGGTGGGTAGCATACCTTGTGAGGTCTCACAACCTCCTCTCTTACCCCAGAAGTGACATCGAGGAAACTCCAAGCTCATTGAATAACCTTCTGGTGAAGAGATGTTCATCAACAAAAGATCGTATCCCGGCACTTTGGAGGTCAGTTGGAATCGGAGGATTCTGCTGCCACCAGACCTCAAGAAGAAGATTGCTCTTAGTCAACAAGGGCTCTTTTTGATGTTTAGTCTTCTTGGCTCTTTTGATGTTTAGTCTTCTTTGTACTGCTATTGTAACACTCAATCTTATTGTATAAGAGAGCGTTTTGTATCATTTTCACATGCCTGGAGATAAATGTCTGGACATAAATAAAAAAGACCTCAATAACACCACTGCTCTTAGTCAACAAGGGATCTTTTTGATGTTTAGTCTTCTTTGTACTGCTATATTGTAACACTCAATCTTATTGTATAAGAGATCGTTTTGTATCATTTTCACATGCCTGGAGATAAATGCCTGGACATAAATAAAAAGCATATTTGTTTTTTAATAAAATACGAACTTGGTCGCAGCCATGCTTTGCAAACAAAACAACTATGACCATAGATGACACTGCGACCAAGGTCGCATAAGATACATTGCAAACAGTAACTACTGCGACCAGGGTCGACAATGCGACCAAAGACTGCGACTAAGCAACTGCTGCGGTGACGTGTCACCTCGTCGCAGTGTTGTTGTTGATTAAGACTAAAGACCAGCAATAGCGACCAAGATTGCAGATTATTTTTTTAAGACTGCGGCCATCAACTGCGACCAATGTCGCAGTGTTGTTGTTGATTATTTATAAAGACCACCAACTGCGACCAAGGTCGCATTGATGTTGTTGATTAAGAGTAAAGACCAGCAACTACGACCAAGGTCACTGTGTATTTTATTAAGACTAAACACCAACAACTGCGATCAAGGTCGCAGTTTATTTTATTAAGACTACGGTCGTTTATTTTATTAAGACTACGGTCAGAAACTGCGACCAAGGTAGCAGTGTTGTTGTTGATTAAGACTAAAGTCCAGCAACTGCGACCAAGATCGCAGTGTATTTATTAAGTGTGCGTCCAGCAACTGCAACCAATGTCGCAACCTTTCATTTAAAAAATTTATAAGGGTGAAGTAATATAATTAACTGCGTCCATGATCGCAGTATATTCGTTTAGCGTAAAATATTTAAAATGAAGGTTTGTAACAATTGTACAGCATTTCAACTAAGACATAGTAGTAAAAAATGTAATTCACACAATTAACTTTAGAAAACAGATTTATATATATTTAAAAAAAAATACAATTTTTTAAACTTCTAATCCTCGTCATCACCATCGTAATGAGAAAGAAGTTTGCGACTTTGGTCGCAGTACTGAAGGAGGTCGCATTGCTATACGATAGCATGTTTCCTCCGGTATTCTTTATTCTGTATTAAGTATGCGACCATGGAATATTTTTTTTACTTTTCAATGCTAGAAGTCGCAGTCGTCATATAAAAGGGATATTTTTGTCAATTTGTTTCACGATTGTTTAGGCGGGATTTTTTGATTTTTTTGGCGCCCACACTCTGCGACCGATGTGACATATATTCAGCCACGTCCCGCAGGCTGAGAAACTCTCTCAGCCTGCAGGCTGAGGTACAGTAAGCCCATATATATATATATATATATAGAGAGAGAGAGAGAGAAATGTATATCAGCCCGCGGGCTGAGAGTACTCTCTCAGCCTGCGGTGACGTGGCTCAATTTGTCACCTCACTGACTTGCGGCCCGCGCTTTTAGGGAGAAGTTAAATTACCAAATACCCCTTATGATAACTTTTCATTATTGTTATTATTATTTTTCCCCCTTTTATTTTGCCGCTCTTTATAGGATATAAATTACTTTTCGCCTTATTTCTTTACCTCTTTTTTGAAAGATCTAGTTTCTCCTTTTCAGCCTGGGATAAAATTTTTTTGAAAGTATAAAATCTTTTCAGATCAATGTTTTCAGCCGGCGATAAAATTCTATTTATAGTTTAATTTTTTTGTATATAATGTAGTCAGAGTCTTTGGTCGCATTGTACATTTAAACTGCGACCTTAGTCAAAGTCTTTGGTCGTAGTGTACATGGTTAAATGCGACCAAGGTCGCAGTGTTGTTATTGATAAAGATGGCCAACAACTGCAATCTAGGGTTGCATTATATGGACTGCGACTTTGGTCGCAGTACGTTAAGTAATAATTTTTTTGTATATAATGTAGTCAGAGTCTTTGGTCGCATTGTACATTTAAACTGCGACCTTAGTCAAAGTCTTTGGTCGCAGTGTACATGGTTAAATGCGACCAAGGTCGCAGTGTTATTATTGATAAAGATGGCCAGCAACTGCAATCTAGGGTTGCATTACATGGACTGCGACTTTGGTCGCAGTACGTTAAGTAAGTGTTGTTTTATTAAGTGTTGTTTTGGATTAAGTCATTTTTTGAATCTAAATGAAAAATGAAAAGTTGTCTGTTGTCTGATGCGACTTGGAGTCACTCCGTGAGACGCGACCTGTCATAAAGATTTTATGAGATCTTTTAACGTCAACTCTACGTTGACGAACCCGCACCATTCGTTGTTTCCCGAAGCGGTTGTCCACGCGTCGGCTCTTCATTAGGTTTAGGCGTTAATGTCTTTTAATGCCAAACTGGCGCTGGCGGTTGGAGACCATTAATGCCGACGATTCTGATTAATGAACCATTAATTATGGTTATTATGGGCTGCCTATAAATAGGTCTCACCCTCTCCCTTTAACAGCCCATAATTAGACTGTCATCATTCGAGAGCAATTGCTCTGAGAATTTTCGCCTTCTTCAGAGTCTCTAACAGGGGCCTGCCTTCATGGATGAAGATGACCCTATGGACGAACTTGATCGATGTTCGTCCACAAGGGAAGGAGTCATAGACCTCATCGTCCGCAAGAGAATAAGTCATGGTTCTCGTCATGCGCAAAAGAATAAGTCATGATCCTTGACGAGGACTTAAGCCTCACCGAGATCTGCTCTGACTTGATGCACCAGTCAAGCTTGCTGATAACGGATGGTCAGAGTGGGTATGGCGGCGGGGGATGTGGTGGATATAGTGTTGGGTAGCATACCTTGTGAGGTCTCACAACCTCCTCTCTTACCTCAGAAGTGACATCGAGGAAACTCCATGCTCACTGGATAACCTTCTGGTGAAGAGATGTTCATCAACGAAAGATCGTATCCCGGCGCTTTGGAGGGTCAGTTGGAATCGGAGGATTCTGCTGCCACCAGACCTCAAGAAGAAGATTGCTCTTAGTCAACAAGGGCTCTTTTTGATGTTTAGTCTTCTTGGCTCTTTTGATGTTTAGTCTTCTTTGTACTGCTATATTGTAACACTCAACTTATTGTATAAGAGAGCGTTTTGTATCATTTTCACATGCCTGGAGATAAATGTCTGGACATAAATAAAAAGACCTCAATAACACCACTGCTCTTAGTCAACAAGGGATCTTTTTGATGTTTAGTCTTTTTTGTACTGCTATATTGTAACACTCAATCTTATTGTATAAGAGATCGTTTTGTATCATTTTCACATGCCTGGAGATAAATGCCTGGACATAAATAAAAAGCATATTTGTTTTTTTAATAAACTACGAACTTGTCGCAGCCATGCATTGCAAACAAGACAACTATGACCTTAGATGACACTGCGACCAAGGTCGCATAAGATACATTGCAAACAGTAACTACTGCGACCAGGGTCGACACTGCGACCAAAGACTGCGACTAAGCAACTGCTGCGGTGACGTGTCACCTCGTCGCGGTGTTGTGTGATTAAGACTAAAGACCAGCAATAGCGACCAAGATTGCAGATTATTTTTTTAAGACTGCGGCCATCAACTGCGACCAATGTCGCAGTGTTGTTGTTGATTATTTATAAAGACCACCAACTGCGACCAAGGTCGTAGTGATGTTGTTGATTAAGAGTAAAGACCAGCAACTGTGACCAAGGTCGCTGTGTATTTTATTAAGACTAAACACCAACAACTGCGATCAAGGTCGCAGTTTATTTTATTAAGACTACGGTCGTTTATTTTATTAAGACTACGGTCAGAAACTGCGACCAAGGTAGCAGTGTTGTTGTTGATTAAGACTAAAGTCCAGCAACTGCGACGAAGGTCGCAGTGTATTTATTAAGTCTGCGTCCAGCAACTGCAACCAATGTCGCAACCTTTCATTTTAAAAATTATAAGGGTGAAGTAATATAATTATTAACTGCGTCCATGGTCGCAGTATATTCGTTTAGCGTAAAATATTTAAAATGAAGGTTTGTAGCAATTGTACAGCATTTCAACCAAGACATAGTAGTAAAAAATGTAATTCACACAATTAACTTTAGAAAACAGATTTATATATATTAAAAAAAACAAAAATACAATTTTTTAAACTTCTAATCCTCGTCATCACCATCGTAATGAGAAAGAAGTTTGCGACTTTGGTCGCAGTACTGAAGGAGGTCGCATTGCTATACGATAGCATGTTTCCTCCGGTATTCTTTATTCTGTATTAAGTATGCGATCATGAAATATTTTTTTACTTTTCAATGCTAGAAGTCGCAGTCGTCATATAAAAGGGGTTTTTTGTCAATTTGTTTCACGATTGTTTAGGCGGGATTTTTTGATTTTTTTGGCGCCCACACTCTGCGACCGATGTGTGGCATATATTCAGCCACGTCCCGCAGGATGAGAAACTCTCTCAGCCTGCAGGCTGAGGTACAGTAAGCCCATATATATATATATAAATATATATATATATATATATATATATATATATATATATATATATAGAGAGAGAGAGAGAGAGAGAAAGTATATCAGCCCGCGGGCTGAGAGTACCCTCTCAGCCCGCGGTGATGTGGCTCAATTTGTCACCTCACTGACTTGCGGCCCGCTTTCAGGGAGAAGTTAAATTACCAAATACCCCTTATGATAACTTTTCATTATTGTTTATTATTATTTTTTTCCCCTTTTATTTTGCCGCTCTTTATAGGATATAAATTACTTTTTGCCTTATTTCTTTACCTCTTTTTTGAAAGATCTAGTTTCTCCTTTTCAGCCTGGGATAAATTTTTTTTGAAAATATAAAATTTTTTCGATCAATGTTTTCAGCCGGCGATAAAATTCTACTTTATAGTTTAATTTTTTTGTATATAATGTAGTCAGAGTCTTTGGTCGCATTGTACATTTAAACTGCGACCTTAGTCAAAGTCTTTGGTCGTAGTGTACATGGTTAAATGCGACCAAGGTCGCAGTGTTGTTATTGATAAAGATGCCCAGCAACTGCAATCTAGGGTTGCATTATATGGACTGCGACTTTGGTCGCAGTACGTTAAGTAATTAATTTTTTGTATATAATGTAGTCAGAGTCTTTGGTCGCATTGTACATTTAAACTGCGACCTTAGACAAAGTCTTTGGTCGCAGTGTACATAGTTAAATGCGACCAAGGTCGCAGTGTTGTTATTGATAAAGATGGCCAGCAACTGCAATCTAGGGTTGCATTACATGGACTGCGACTTTGGTCGCAGTACGTTAAGTAAGTGTTGTTTTATTAAGTGTTGTTTGGATTAAGTCATTTTTTAAATCTAAATGAAAAATGAAAAGTTGTCTGTTGTCTGATGCGACTTGGAGTCACTCCGTGAGACGCGACCTGTCATAAAGATTTTATGAGATCTTTTAACGTCAAGTCTACGTTGACGAACCCGCACCATTCGTTGTTTCCCGAAGCGGTTGTCCACGCGTCGGCTCTTCATTGGGTTTAGGCGTTAATGTCTTTTAATGCCAAACCGGCCGGTGCTGGCGGTTGGAGACCATTAATGCTGACGATTCTGATTAATGAACCATAATTATGGTTATTATGGGCTGCCTATAAATAGGTCTCACCCTCTCCCTTTAACAGCCATAATTAGACTGTCATCATTCGAGAGCAATTGCTCTGAGAATTTCCGCCTTCTTCAGAGTCTCTAACAGGGGCCTGCCTCCATGGATGAAGATGACCCTATGGACGAACTTGATCGATGTTCGTCCACAAGGGAAGGAGTCATAGACCTCATCGTCCGCAAGAGAATAAGTCATGGTCCTCGTCGTGCGCAAAAGAATAAGTCATGATCCCTGACGAGGACTTAAGCCTCACCGAGATCTGCTCTGACTTGATGCACCAGTCAAGCTTGCTGATAACGGATGGTCAGAGTGGGTATGGCGGCGGGGGATGTGGTGGATATAGTGGTGGGTATCATACCTTGTGAGGTCTCACAACCTCCTCTCTTACCCCAGAAGTGACATCGAGGAAACTCCATGCTCACTGGATAACTTCTGGTGAAGAGATGTTCATCAACGAAAGATAGTATCCCGGCACTTTGGAGGGTCAGTTGGAATCGGAGGATTCTGCTGCCACCAGACCTCAAGAAGAAGATTGCTCTTAGTCAACAAGGGCTCTTTTGATGTTTAGTCTTCTTGGCTCTTTTGATATTTAGTCTTCTTTGTACTGCTATATTGTAACACTCAATCTTATTGTATAAGAGAGCGTTTTGTATCATTTTCACATGCCTGGAGATAAATGTCTGGACATAAATAAAAAGACCTCAATAACACCACTGCTCTTAGTCAACAAGGGATCTTTTTGATGTTTAGTCTTCTTTGTACTGCTATATTGTAACACTCAATCTTATTGTATAAGAGATCGTTTTGTATCATTTTCACATGCCTGGAGATAAATGCCTGGACATAAATAAAAAGCATATTGTTTTTTTTAATAAACTACGAACTTGGTCGCAGCCATGCATTGCAAACAAAACAACTATGACCATAGATGACACTGCGACCAAGGTCGCATAAGATACATTGCAAACAGTAACTACTGCGATCAGGGTCGACACTGCGACCAAAGACTGCGACTAAGCAACTGCTGCGGTGACGTGTCACCTCGTCGCAGTGTTGTTGTTGATTAAGAGTAAAGACCAGCAATAGCGACCAAGATTGCAGATTATTTTTTAAGACTGCGGCCATCAACTGCGACCAATGTCGCAGTGTTGTTGTTGATTATTTATAAAGACCACCAACTGCGACCAAGGTCGCAATGATGTTGTTGATTAAGAGTAAAGACCAGCAACTGCGACCAAGGTCGCTGTGTATTTTATTAAGACTAAACACCAACAACTGCGATCAAGGTCGCAGTTTATTTTATTAAGACTACGGTCGTTTATTTTATTAAGACTACGGTCAGAAACTGCGACCAAGGTAGCAGTGTTGTTGTTGATTAAGACTAAAGTCCAGCAACTGCGACGAAGGTCGCAGTGTATTTATTAAGTCTGCGTCCAGCAACTGCAACCAATGTCGCAACCTTCATTTTAAAAATTTATAAGGGTGAAGTAATATAATATTAACTGCGTCCATGGTCGCAGTATATTCGTTTAGCGTAAAATATTTAAAATGAAAGTTTTTAACAATTGTACAGCATTTCAACCAAGACATAGTAGTAAAAAATGTAATTCACACAATTAACTTTAGAAAACAGATTTATATATATTTAAAAAAAAATAAAATACAATTTTTTAAACTTCTAATCCTCGTCATCACCATCGTAATGAGAAAGAAGTTTGCGACTTTGGTCGCAGTACTGAAGGAGGTCGCATTGCTATACGATAGCATGTTTCCTCCGGTATTTTTTATTCTGTATTAAATATGCGACCATGGAATATTTTTTTACTTTTCAATGCTAGAAGTCGCAGTCGTCATATAAAAGGGGTATTTTTGTCAATTTGTTTCACGATTGTTTAGGCGGGATTTTTTGATTTTTTTGGCGCCCACACTCTGCGACCGATGTGTGGCATATATTCAGCCACGTCCCGCGGGCTGAGAAACTCTCTCAGCCTGCAGGCTGAGGTACAGTAAGCCCATATATATATATATATATATATATATATATATATATATATGGGCTTACTGTACCTCAGCCGACAGCTGAGAGAGTTTCTCAGCCGGCATGACGTGGCTTCATATTAGCCGCAAAGAAGTCAAAAATTTAGGCGGTAAAAGAAGTCCCTTAACCACTTTTCGTTGCCCAATGACTAAAATACCCTCAGTTTCACTTTTAACCTGACTACAACTGTTCCTCTACTAAAAAAATTACAGATCTGAAAATTTCGAGTTTTTCAAACAAAAAATTACAGATCTTAATTACTAAATTTTAGAAAAATAAATTATTTTAAAAGAATGCAACCATGGTTGCATTAATGTTCAAGTTTTTTTTTTTTGAAAGATGTTTTGATCACAATAAAAATCTATTACTGCGACTTGAAACAGTTTATTTTATTTTTTTTGTTTTCTGAAACTGCAATTGAAGTCACATTTTCTGAAAAGAAAAATTTTGAATTTAAATTTTTAATATCATTTTCACTTTTTAGATTTATTTTTATTTATATTGCGCGACCTTTAGTCGCAGTGTTGCAGCCTTTTTTTATTTTTTAAGATCGCGGTATTTTTCGACCTTGCTAAGCTAAATAGGATACTGCGACCGTGGTCGCAGTCATATAAAATAAGCGTCGCAGTCAATTGAAGCAGTGACAATAATCTCTTATGTTAATTAATTAAGATGATTAAAAGATTGCGACTTCGGTCGCAGTTTTATGTAACAGCAGTCTCTTTAAGAATTTTTGTTTGATAACAATGCAACTTTGGTCATAATATTTTTTATTAAATAATCTAAATAGAATATTGCGACCATGGTCGCATTCTTATGAAACAAGAGACATAGTCAATTGAAGTAGCTAACAAGGTCACAAAAGTTAAGTAATTAAGATGGTTAGAAGACTGGACCGAAGATGGTTAGAAGACTGCGACCGAAGACTGCGACATTAGTCGCAGTCTTATGTAATAGCAGTCATTTTGAAAAGTTTTGTTTGATAACACTGCGACCTTGGTCGCAGTATTTTATAACTATTTTTTAAGGTCGCAGTCTTTTTGTAAATAAATTTTAATTGGACTGCGACTTTTGGTCGCATTCATAATAATAAATTGTCAGATAAAATTGAATTCTGTGATCATAGTCGCAGTATGAAATTTCATCTTCAAACCATTTGTTTTATAAGACAGCGACCAAGATCTGACAGCGTGAGGAGACACAGAAGATAGACATATAAAGGGGAGAAAAAATAATAATAAAGAATATAAAACTAATACATCATTCTAAGAAAAGACAAACGATAGGGGTTTTTAGTAATTTCAATTATTTTCAAAAGCGGGACGTCATTTTAGATTGTCGAATTATGTGGCTCATAATGTGTCACGTCACCGCAGACTGAGAGGGACTCTCAACTGTCGGCTGATATAGTGTGTGTGTGTGTGTGTGTATATATATATATATATATAATATATAATATATATATATATGAGAAAAATGGGAATCAGCTGACACAGGGGCAACTCCGTCCTATGTCGCACTCAAAACTCAGTTTTCAATTGAATTTTCAAGATCCGACCGCACATTATCATCTTCATATTCTAAGATATATACATATAAAAATCACCTGATTTGAAGTTTGTTTACTTCATTTTCTTTGGGCTCAAACATTAACGGTTTTTTAAAGTAGAATAAAATGGAACGATTAGATCAATGTGTAAACGAACTCTAAATCATTTGATTTTTAATATGTGTGCATCTTAGAACATGAGGATGATAATGTGCGGTCAGATCGTGAAAAAAAAATTTAAAAGATATGATTTTTAAGTGCGACATAGGACGACGTTGCCTCCTGTGCCAGCTAATTCCCATTTTTCTCATATAATGTGTGTGTGTGTGTGTGTGTGTGAAATATCTTACGAGCTCTCTATTAGCTTAGTTGTTTAGAGCGTTGTGCTACTAACTTGAAGGTCTCGGGTTTGAACCTGCAAGTGCCAAAAAAGAAAAAAATTAATAACTAGGCCTGGCGCCTAACCTATGGCCTGGCCTGCCAGCAGGTCGAGTTCAGGACCCCAAAGAGAAAAATATCGGTTTTGAACCGGGAATCACCGGTTCAGAATTGGCGCTTCTCGGTTCTGAACACACAAACCGGAACCGGATTGACCAGGGCCCAATTCCGGTTCGATCGAGATCAGACCCCAATTATGCAATATACGAATTTAGGTCACGTGTAAGTCACGTGAACGCTATCACAATTGAGACCTGAGATGACACTGGACATCAGCAAGCATAAACCCAAAAGCCTCTTTTGTAAAGCCATGCACTCACACACTATTATCCTTCTCATGCAAATATATAAATATATATAAAGAAAAATGATTCTCCAGCCATCCGCCCCCCTTGGATATTTCTTTACCCTCCCGTATATATACAGCTTGTGCTCTCCCCACCTCCAACAAAAACCATCAAAACTCTCTCTCCCACTCACTCACTGCAACAGCAAGCTAACACCTAACACGCCAAAATGGCTCCTCTTTACTCTCCTCTCCTCATCCTCTCCTTCCTCCCTCTCCTCACCCTCTCTCTTGAACCCAACACCACCCTCCAAGCCCAAGCCACCTACCTCTCCCTCATGAAGCAATCCCTGGCCGGCCCCTCCATGTCCCGGTGGGACCTCACGACGACGCCCGGTAAGTCCTACTGCGACTTGCCGGGCATTGCCCTGCGACGCTGCCGGCCATGTGACCACAATCGACGTCTCCTCCTGGTCTCTGACGGGAACTCTCCCGCCAAATATCTGCTCAGCGATCCCAATGCTTCAGACTTGCAGATTGGCTCACAACAACCTTCGTGGAGGTTTCCCTGTCAGTCTCCTCAATTGCTCCTCTCTAGAAGAACTCAACTTGAGCCAGACCGGGCTCACGGGCCCGGTCCTGACCTTACCTCTCTTCGCAGTCTTCGCGTTCTTGACCTCTCCAACAACCTCTTCTCCGGGACTTTTCCCACGTCCATCGCCAACCTCACCAACCTCGAATTCATCAACTTCAATGAAAACCCGGGCTTCGACGTGTGGCGGCTGCCTGAGTCCTTCACCGGGCTGACCAAGCTCCAAGTCCTGATCCTGTCGACGAGCTCGTTGAGAGGGGAGATCCCACAGTGGATCGGGAACATGACGTCGGTCACCGACCTCGAATTGTGCGGGAATCTCCTCATCGGCCAGATTCCCGCAACCATCGGTAAGCTCAAAAACCTGCGGCTGCTCGAGCTTTACTATAACTTGTTGACAGGAGGAATCCCCGAAGAAATTGGAAACTTGACGAATTTGGTAGAATTCGACTGCTCAGTCAATCAGTTGACTGGTCGAGTCCCGGAGCAAATTTGCTCACTGCCGAATCTCAGAGTGCTGCAGTTCTACAGCAACAGCCTCACCGGCGGCATCCCCGCGGTCCTCGGCAACTCGACAGCGCTGAAGATCTTGTCGATCTACCGAAACTTTCTGTCCGGTCCAGTTCCTGCAACTCTCGGCAAATTCTCAGAGCTGACTGTTTTAGAGCTCGCAGAGAACCAATTCACCGGCGAGCTACCTCTGGATGTTTGTGCTGCGGGCAAACTGCTATATATCTTAGTCCTCGGCAATCAATTCTCCGGCAAATTACCGGAGAACTACGCGAACTGCCGCACTCTTCTTCGGTTCAGAGTCAACAACAACCAGCTCAGCGGTCCGATCCCTGGTGCGATCTTCGGTCTTCCTCGTGCTTCCATCATCGATCTCGGCTACAATCGGTTCGAAGGTGAGATCACAAAGTCCATTGGCAGTGCCAAGAACCTGTCGGCGTTGTTCTTGCAGAACAATCGGATTTCTGGGACTCTCCCAGTTGAAATTTCCTGGGCTGTCAACTTGGTGAAGATTGATATCAGCAACAATCTCTTGACAGGCCCAATTCCATCCGAAATCGGCGATTTGAACAATCTCAACCAATTAGCTCTGCAAGGAAACAGACTGAACTCCTCCATCCCTCAGTCTCTCTCCTCTCTCAGGTCTCTCAATGTGCTGAACCTCTCCAACAATTTGCTAACAGGGGAGATCCCTGAGAGTCTCTGTGGCCTGCTGCCCAATTCACTAGATTTCTCAAACAACCAGCTCTCAGGCCCAGTCCCTCTCCCTCTCATCAAAGAGGGACTCATCGACGGCGTGGCGGGCAACCCCGGTCTCTGCATTCCGGTCCACCTCAAGCTCACCAACCCGATTCTCCGACTCTGTCCGCAGCCTGCCCTCAAACGGAGTATCAACCACATCTGGGTCATCGGAATTATGGCACTGTTATGCATCTTCGGTGTCCTCCTGCTCGCCAAGCGCTGGTGGGGCCGCAGGAACGACGGCATCGAACAGGACAAGCTCTCCTCCTCTTCCTCATTGATGTCACCAGCTTTCACAAGCTGAGCTTCGACCAGCATGAGATCGTCGAGGCCCTGATTGATAAGAACATCGTCGGGCACGGCGGGTCCGGTACTGTGTACAAGATTGAGCTGAGTAACGGTGAGCTGGTGGCAGTGAAGAAGTTGTGGAGTCAGAAGACAGCCAAGGACCAGGCAGCGGACCAGCTGTACATGAGCAGAGAGCTGAGGTCGGAGGTCGAGACATTGGGGAGCATTCGACACAAGAACATCGTCAAGCTCTACTGCTGCTTCTCCAGCTCGGACAGCAACCTGCTCGTGTACGAGTACATGCCCAATGGCAACCTGTGGGATGCTCTGCACAAGGAGACCGGGTGGAGCTTCTTGGATTGGCCGACGAGGCACCGGATCGCGGTGGGGATCGCGCAGGGACTGGCATACTTGCACCATGATCTCTTGTTTCCAATCGTTCACAGAGATATCAAGACTTCCAACATACTTCTTGATGCTGAGTACGAGCCCAAGGTGGCAGATTTCGGCATTGCTAAAGTGCTGCAAGCTGGAGGGGTGAAGGATTCGTCCAGTACTACAGTGATTGCTGGGACTTATGGCTATTTAGCTCCTGGTAAGATTTTATTTGCAATTTTCTTTTTTTGCTAATTTTATGCTCCATTTTAATTAATCTTTGACACTTGCATATGAATTTTGTTAAGAAATATCGAGCCAAATTCGATAAATATGCTAATTCTTCGTGAGAACTAGGTATTGTCATTTAATTAGTTGTCACACACAAATTTAGCCATATATCTGAAGTTCAATCTGTATATGATTATATGCTATTTAAGTTTTGTTTCGTTTAAAACTTTTAATGAATCACATGAAAGCTCAGTCTCTAAGTTTTTGTCTCAAGAGAGAGAAGATGCTGACTTTCTTATCACAATTCCTAGAAACGAAAAGGGGGAGAGAAAATATTCATTTTATTTTTATTGCGGGTGCCAATTTGAACTGACTCAAATTCTTACCGCCACAGAGTATGCCTACTCCTCAAAGGCCAGTACAAAATGTGACGTCTACAGCTTCGGAGTAGTATTGATGGAGATCATAACAGGCAAGAAACCAAATGAGCCAGAATTCGGCGAAAACAGGGACATCGTCCACTGGGTCTCAACAAAGATGGCACCCGAAGGAGGGGCAGCAGAGGTCTTAGACAAACGTTTGTCATGGAGTCCATTCAAGGAAGAGATGATCAGGCACTGAGGATCGCACTGCGGTGCACCTGCAGCGCACCAGCAATGCGCCCCGCAATGAACGAAGTGGTTCAGTTTCTGATAGAGGGCGACCCCTGCAAGTCTGATTCAGGGAGATCCTCGTTTAAGCTCAAGGAGTCGTACTCGTTCAAGCTCAAACAATCGCCCTCCATCAAAGCTAAATTATCAGGTGTAGATATAATAGGGGCTAAGTGACTAATTATTTAGTAGGTACTGCAGATTAATCATATATATATATGTATATTAGCTTATCAAGTAGCATAGTATACAACAAATAAATAGTGCATTATATATTTTCCAGCTACTTTGTTAAAGAAGAGGAGGGCATTTGAGGCTTGAAAAGGCTCTTGCTTTCATCACATCGTTTTCTTTGTTTGGGTAGAGATGTTGTTGAATCTAACAAGAGAGCCAACACTGCTTTGTATTTACGCAGCATCTGGTGCCTTAAGGTGACCTACAAACAATAATGCATACATCAATTTCTGTCTCCTTTTCCTTTTTCTCCACTTTATTTGACGAGAATGATCCTAAAGAAAGAGGCCAAAAAGAGAAAGGGTGAGTTGGAGGCTTGTGATTTGGTGGGGGGTCTCCTCTCCTCGCACAAAGCGGGTTCTCTACTGATCATTTGCATTACGAAAGTTGGTTTGATTCTAGTGGTGGGTCACAGTAGTGTGGCTTTTTTTGAAGAGACTATAGTGAAGTGTATGGGAATAAAGACTTGATGAGAAAGCAGAAGAGTAGTGGCACTCGGATAATGAGTACGTAGACTCAGAGAGAGAGCTTGTAAATAAATAAAGTGAGGAGAAAGAGAAATTTTCTTTTTTATTTATTTACACTTCATCTAATCAGAGCACAGGTTTCTACACTTGAGTGTAACTAGCATCATTCAAAAATAAATAAATAAATTAGATATTACTTGTTAAAATTTTCTTTCTTTAATGTTTTATATAATCTCTAAAAATCTCTATGCTATTCAGTGACGGTTAAATAATTGGAATACTCTTAAAAATATGTCAAAACAAGAAGAGATCATGCACCTGAGCAGAAATTTACATGGGAGATACTTAAGAGTTACTAACCACTAATAATAGGGTTTTCAAACAATTAAAAAAATTTAAAAAAAGTAATAAATATCTAGTAACTTGGTTGATATACTTTTACCTAAGATTGAATTTCTTTTTCGAAAAGTGCGTAAATCATTTATGTAGATCAACAGAAGTTAATTCAATATATACTTTTAGTTTCGTTTAAAGTGAGTTTCAAAAATAATAAAATAATCTGGCAGATCAAATTCACTCTCGATGAACGCGAACGCGGTACTAAATGTTATATTGTAAGCCAGTTTAGATAGACGATGGAACTTTGCCCCCGCCCCCCCCCCCTCCCCCCCCCCAAATCTGAGGGTGATTCTCATTTCCTCTCAATTTGGAATGATAGTTCTGTTGGATTCTGGGATCAATCTGACAACTATTCAAGATCACTGAAATATCAACAATCTAATTGGTCAGGTCGGCAAATATCAGGTGGGAGGTTTTCCGTTCGATAGAACGTTCCTTAATTTAAGAACCACCTTTCAATTTTCTTCCTTGGTTAAACACCAATTAGACTGAATCTAAATCAGTCTCAATATACTGAATATCAGTATATCCCCTGTATAAAGAAATTAATTCACTTATACAGTACTTGGAGTGAAGTACGCTTAGAGCGAATCTCCTTAAGACAATTACGTCCCCCGCACTGGTGCTAACGGGTTACTGGACGCTGGTCTCCTAAGATACAACGCTCCTTCACGGTATTTGGATAGCACTACCAATCACCGTACGGTCGAACCGTAGTTAACCAGTACCTTCACAGGATTGTTGAAGCAGTAGGACAAAGACAAATTCGGGAGAATATTTGCCTTTACTTTGGAGGAGCACCTACTGTAGAGGAAGAAGGAAGGTTGAAGAATATTCTTCTTCGGAAGTCCCAGATTCAGACAACAATTCTATTAAAGAATCTGTTGAATTTTCTGAGCCCTCTTTCAGAACGAATTTTGCAGAATCTCCTTTGAAAGTCGCTTCGGAAACTGACTTTCCCACTTCTCGCTGGAAGTTACTTTAGAATTTCACTTCCCAGTTCAGAACGCAGTAACTCACTTCGCAGTTCAGAACGCAGAGAGAGAGAGAGATTTTCATATTGTGTGTCTTAGAATGAGAAACCAGAGCGCTAAATAGCGCTCTGGGAGGGGCAGAATGGCCCGAAATCATTCAACAGTTGCAACGGTTCGGTCTGAACCGTTGCAATTGTTCTGTCCCACCGCCCAACCGCATAGACGGTTTTCAGACAGCCGTTGCGGGGCGGTTTGGATCCGGATAGCGGAGCGGGTATGCTCGCAACCCATACCCGTGAGACCTGATTCAAAAAGAACCAGGCCGGGTAGGGAACCCGCGCCCAGCACCGGCGTCGGCCGGCCGCCGCCAATGGCGGCGCGCGCATGTGCGGGCATAGTTCCCTCCCAATCGCGCGCGAAAACTCCAAGTACCCAAAGGGCACGCCCTTTGGGTACAATTTTCTCTATTTAAACACTACGAACTTCCATCCCATGGCCAATGTGAGACTAAATGCCTTTAGCTATCTTTAGTCCCATTTTGGCTTTGAATTAGTCAATCTTTAGACTTGAATATCTCATTCATTCGAAGTTGGAATTGAACATGTGAATATACCACGTTCATCCCCTATGGAAGGAGAACACACTCCAACCATCATCCAATTGATTCGATCAACGGATCTCGCCGTAATTCAATTCAAAGATTCACTATATATTCTTCATATTCCAACAAGTTCATTGTAACTTTTAAAGTTTATGGTAGTCTTTTAAATTTGAAGAAAAATCATAGTAGTGCTATGAAATTAAGCCTTAAAAAAAATTCAGATGGCAAAAATGTAGACCCGTATAAGGATTGGTAGGCCTAGCCCACCGCCACCCTAGAGGCTTAGGGGTTTTCATGATTCATCCATGAACATCGCTAATCAAATTGATAGAATATATATCACACTAAAACTCAGAGATGATGAAATGTGGCTCAAAGTGACATCCAATCTATGATGCTTTTTGTATTACAATATTTGGGAAAGAAAAGAGCAATAATCAAGCACAATTCTTCAAGTTGTCTGGAAAAGTTTCTTCCCACATTCTAACACTTGTAAATGGCCTTTCAAGGCACTATGTATGGTTAAGTGCCTGCCTTCTCTCCTCCGAAAAAGGGCTGAAGATGGGCTTCAGTTTAATATATACATATCCAAATTGGACCCTGAATTTTTGGGCAAATCTGAGTTACTTTGGCCCTGCAGAATGAATAAACGGAACAAAATGGTAAATTTCCTCTAGATGTTGAACGTAGCTTTTATGAATGGAGCATACAATACCCTTTTTTAAGGCATATATTGTCTGGCTGCCCCTTTTAAATCTCTGGAAAAGGAATAGTTGCAGTTCTTCTAAGAATCTAAATATTAAAAGAGCCAACTGTGTCCACAGCCAATATCTTTTCAACTATATTTGACTTTTTACTTCATTTATTAGTATCATTATTTTTGGGTACTTTTCACACTCGTTGAGCTAGTCTTATCAAAAGGTCCCTACAAAGGTTTCATGAACAAGATCAGACAGACAAGATACAGACACGTGGATACGCAAAAATTAAAAAAAAATTGATACAGATGTAGATATAACAACTAAGTAATGTTATTTATATACGTATATAAATATATATATATATATATATATATATATATATATATATATATATATATATATATATATATATATATATATATGATATTTTATAATTTAATCATAAAACAAAATGTGTTAGTGGACTTTTGAAATAAGTAAAAAAGTTGGAACTGCATAGAATTAGTGTGTTGTAGGACTAAAGTCATTTCTGGAGAGATTTATAAAGCGTCTATTCACATCTTATTGTTGTATTAAACTAGATACATACTGAAATTATGTGGAAGTATTCAACAAGTATTCAATTAAAATCGTATTGTATCTATATTCGGTACAGGTATATGACACATCTAGAAGAATCGGTGTATTGTAGGTCCCAACATTTCACGTGGACTTTTCCGTTTCGATAGTCAACATTTGAAATGGCCTTAAGGATTTGGGGTGAATTTTGGTACCCATCGTTGGATGGGCTCCTGGGCACTGCTATTATCTGGCCCAAAAAATTGTGTGAGCATCAAAATCATATATAAATAAAACTAATTTGACGCTTTGGGCTTGGCCTAGACATGACTCAAAAAAGGTTTAAGACCTGATTTGTTTTCTTCTCATATACATTGCATATGGGTAGGGGTCTATGGGACTGTGGGCCTTAAAATCGAGATAGATTTTCAAGCTCAACTTCACCAAAATACCTTGAACTTTCAGCTGTTTTGAAAAAAATACCACAAACCTTCAAAATTGCAAAAGATACCACGAACTTTCAAAAAACTATCACAAAGTATCAAATGGTTACTAACGAAAAAAAGAGAGAAATTTACCCTTATCTAACACAAAAAAATAATAATAATAAAATAAAGAAAGAGAGAGATCGGAGAAGAAAAGGAACAATGAGAGAGAGCACGGTGAGAGCGATGAGAGAGAGAGAGAGCACATGAGCGAGACAGAGAGAGCAATAAGAGAGAGAGAGAGAGAGACTGATGAGAGAGAGCGATGAGAGAGAGAGGAGAGAGAGAGAGATGAGCGATAGAAAGATCGAGCGAGGGATGAGACGGAGAGCAATGAGAGAGAGAGAGAGTGAGAGAGAGAGGGATGAAGGGGGGAGAGCAATGAGAGAGAGAGAGAGAGCAGATAAGTCTTTCTTTTCTTTTTCTTTTTTAAAAATTTGACCGTGGATACTGAGAGAAAACAAAAGGTATTTTCGTCATTAAATTGTCACATGATTTAATGTGACTGTCAACTTAACATGAGGCGGACGAATGATATTTTCTTGAAAATTTGAGGAAAAGTTTTGATAGCAAAAAGTTCATGGTATTTTTTTTCAAAATACTTGAAAATTCATGGTATCTTATTGAATTTTAGCTAATATTTTTATGAGAATAATTTGACAATCTAGGTCTCCATTTACAAAATAGAATCCTCTTCTTTTTAGGGAAAAATGTATATAAGCCGTTGGGTTTTTTTTGGAGTTTGTAAAAACCTATAGTCATCTTTCTCATGCCAAAAAGCACCTAGCTTTATTTTTGGCATTTCAAAAAAAATCCTTCACCTCTAATGGATACATGATATTGTGTATTTCAGTAATCCCCGCATTGTCTTTCTGTTGTGGGACTCTCTCCTCTACGTCAACACTGCGTGCATGGTCGCATTTAATGCGACCCATGCACTATAAAGTGACAGCTGGGTAGTTTGTCCATTCGTACTCATTTATGTCCTCCTGCGACCGCTGAGTAATCTGTCCACCCTTACTTGTTTGTGTCCACATGCGTCGTTGAATTGCACAACGCGAAATCTGAAAAATCTTTTGTTTGCAACTGCTTTAAATACAGTCTTACACAAAATTAGGCTGCATCTCAGCGGATTGGACACCTTTTTAGAGTTTGATTATTTTTACTATTTAGTTAAACAAGAAAATGTTCAATAAGAAGGGAAATTGGAGAGAAAAATGAGGATAAAACGAAATATTGCCCTCCAAATTCCTTCGCAACCGTTAATTCCATATTTCCCCTCTCTTTCCATTTGCTTTATCTTCCCACTACTTCTCTTATTTGTTTTGTTCTAAATCTTCTTTTTTTATTACCTAAGTATTCCCCTTCCTCTTCCTATTCCATTTTCTCTTAAGAAATCATGGATCTAATCAACTTTAAATATATAGTGTAAAATCTCATTCCTGGAATACATATTTAGTTACGTATTCAGATTCTCGATCATATTTTTCGATTTACTTTCCTTATTTATTTTTATTTTATGATTATTTATGTGATCATTTTGCATTGGATTTGAATTCGTGAACTCGGAGTCAGCTCTAGTCTGAACTGAAAACCCGATCCTAGTGTATTGCTCGATTTGATCTTTTCAATAGTCAGATTTGAACAATTTCAGTTTTAAACATTTTTTTTCAATATTTTAGATTTTTTATGATTTTCTAAAAATTTTCCAAATTAAATTGCAAAATCTTTAAAATCGGTGTCGACCGATATCGCTGGTTGATTCCATAATTTTTAATTTACAAATGGAGTCAAATTTCTAAAATATGCTTTTGCATTATTTTTTAAAATTATATTTTCTATCTTAATGTATTTTTCGAGAATTTTCTAATCAAAACTCAGCCGGATTTGATGTCTGCCAGTATCGCTGGATGATTTCAGAATTTTTAATTTGAAATGAGATTTTATTTCTGAAACCAGATTTCAATTTATTCCTCAGGGTGATGTTTTCAACCTCTGGGTATCTTTGGAGATTTTACTAGAATAGTCGATATTTTCTGATATTATTATAATATTATTATTTTGAAATCTTTTCTTTCTTTCCTTCTTTGCTTTTTTCTTTTCTTTTTCCTCCAACCCACCTGCCTCCCACAGCCCCCACATGGGATCGGTCCCCATCAACTCCCTCCATCACTCTCCTCCCCCCCCCCACTTTTCCTTTTCTTTTTCTTTTCCCTTTTTCCTTTTCTTTCTCTCCCCCTCTTTCTTCTCTCCCTCTTCCTCTTCTCTCGGGGAACGCCAACACAACAAGAACCCCACCCCGGTGCCCTCCTCTGACGGCCGACGGTAGCCCATCTCCGACCACCCACCCCCCAAATCCTCTATTCTCCTCTTCTCTCAATTTTTAACACTTCCACCTCTATCTTCTTCTCCAAATACCACCACCACCTCTTAAATTCTCCACTACCATCTCCACCATCATCCTCACCTCCACCACCTCCTTCCAATCTCACCACCAACTACCACCACAACCACCACCTTCATCATCTTCAACCACCACCAAAACACCATCACTCCCAATAACAAAACCCAACACCCCTCCTCCCTTCCTTCCTCCTTGGGGTGGCCGGCGCCACCGTGGGCGCTGTAGGCTGTCTAAAAATCACTAAAAGAAAGCCATTGAAAAGCAAAATTTTGGCCGCGTCTCAACACCAAGGCGCGAGAGTTCAAACCCGCGTCTCAGCATCAAGGCGCGAGGCTCGACAGCCGCGTCTCAGCATCAAGGCGCGAGGCTCGACTGTCGCGTCTCAGCATCAAGGCACGAGGCTCGACAGCCGCGTCTCAGTATCAAGGCGCGAGGGTCGAAACCCGCGCCTCGGTTGTAACTGCCCTGGTTATGGGGCCAGTCACCGCCCACATAGCGGGGAGGTTAACCCCCATTGTGTAGTGTTTTTAGGGGGCACGTTCACCCCTGATACCTCTATAAATAGCCTTGTTGGCTATTGAGAAGGGGTCGGTCGATTAGAGAGAAGAGACAGAGAAAGAGAGTCCAACTCTTCAGCTAGCTTGCTGTGCTCAAGTTAGTCTTTGCCGACAATCTCTTTGAGAGTTTTGATCAACAGAGCTGTGTTACTCCGTCAACCACCCGAAGAGAAGAGCCCCGGAAGATTTCAACGTTCACCCGGTCAACGAGAACAAGATTCACTCTCCACCGCCACTTGAAGAACCAGCCTTAAACAAAGGGAGGATTCAAGACTCAACATCCTCCCTCCCTTGTAATCGGAAGACTGATCTGTTATAATATTTTATCCAATCAAAAGAATTTTGCAATCGAATCCCCCTTTTCTGACGCGTACAAGAGAGATGGCGACTCCGCTGGGGACTACATTTGTTACTGACGAACAAATCGTGGCGCAAGGTGACGTCCTCTATAAGGGGAAGATGGTCGAATCGCTTGTCGTCGAGTTCGACCAGGCAAAGTATGAAGAGTTTCTCTCTTCCGGCTCCAAGAGCCCAAAGACCCGCGTCTGCCGCAGGTCTCTACGGGGACTTACCCCGAAACCCGCTCTAAGACCCGCATGGCCTCAGGCGCAGCTGCTGTAAAGGATGTCGCGGCCAATCGCGCCATACGAGATACACGCGCCAACGTCTCTCAGGAGACCCGCGTGGTCAAGCCCTCTGGTGTCCAGCCAGTTCACCCTCTCCCTCAGCACCAGGTCGTCGTTCGTTTCTCTCCACCTCACGACGCAACCGAAACGCTGAACGCCGACAGAGGAGGCGTGCGCGCCAGCTGCAAGTTGGAACTTCTGATCGTCCAACTGAGGCAGGACGCAAGGTTCAAACTGGCGTCTTGGCTGCGCCGCATCCAGCACGCGAAGTCCGCGTTTGGCGGCCCAAACGCGAGACTCCCCAAATTAGTTCCTCTAAAGCCCTACTCACCAGACGCCAAGGCGAAGTTTGCGCGCCTCGTCAAGTACAAGAGGCACGCGCCCTTAGGCGTAGGGCCCAGCAGCCCACTCTCTCTCAAGCGTCCCTGCCCCGACGCACCAAGCAGCAACGCGACAGCCGCGTCTCTTCTCAGCAGAGACGCCAGACACGCGTCCTAAAGCTGTAATGTGAGAACCGTGTCTCTGAATCCTGCGTCCAAGCTGTACAGCGCAAGGATGCCTCCCGCCCTCGAAGTTGCGAGGCTAATCTCTTCGATCCTCTTCCCATGGATCTAAGGGATTACTTGACGAAGAAAAGAAGTGTTAATCAAATCACTTCATCATGTTGCTGCCAACGGCTCATCTTTATGCTCTCGGAGTGCCGTTGTGATTCAGGCGTGAATCAGTAGTCTTTAGTTAGACAGCTGACCCTGGTTCCCCCATCAGCCAAAAGAAGAGCTCTCACAGGCGGAGGATCTTCTCTGACACTGAATATCCCGAGTTCACTGCTAACATGGCAAGCATGAGCAGGGAAAATAACCTGCAGTCAGTTCCGAGGATGAATCTGACTCTGAACCGGAAGGAGTGTACCGACACACTCGCACCCGGACCGGGGTCATTCCCCGATCAACTACAATGCCCTGGCCCGGGGCATTGAGATTAATGACTCGCACTATGCCATTGCAGAGTCGCAGGCTTCAAACTCTTCTATAGAGAAAGTGGCCTTCACATACATGACGAGCACTCCTGAGGAGACCGCCAGGCGTTTGGAGCAGCAAGCCCAGGCCCAGAAGGAACAACTCGAGATGATTCGTGCTCAGCAAGAATCTATCGACTCCCTCAAGCAGATGCTCGCACAGTTGCTTGAAGATAAGAGGAAGTCAACCAACAAAGTCTCCTCTAAGAAGTTTAAAGGCAAGCGAAAAGAAGGGGAAAGTTCATCTTCTGTACACGTAGAGGAAGAAGAGCAACTTACTTCTGGCTCTCTAAATCCTCGTCGCAGGAAAAGAACGACCGAGAACAAGGAAAAGTTCATTCTAAGAGAATGAACCAGTTGAGCAACGTCTTAAGGCCCTTACCAACCGAAAAGGCCTCCAGGAGGCAGGAGTGGTCCGGCCATATCCAGCCAAGTGGGACCTGGTTCCATACCCACCCAAGTTCAAGACTCCAACCCTCCAAGCATTTGATGGGAAAGGTTCACCTAACCAGCATATCTACTACTTTAAATCCCAAATAGGGAATGTAGTAGATAACGATGCTATCTTGGCACGATTATTCATTGGCACCCTGAAAGAGCTCGCCTTTGAATGGTTCATGAAGCTCCCAGAAGGCTCCATAAAAAATTGGGGCGACTTGGAGAAGCTCTTCTTAACGCGCTTCTTTGAAGATGACTCGAAAGTCAACATGCCTACCCTTTTGGCTACTAAACAGCGAAAGGGAGAGTCTGTCAAATCTTTCGTGAAAAGATTTCGGAACGTGGCACTTCGATGTCCGAGCGGTATGACCCAGGTGACCCTGGTGGAAACATGCCGCCACAATCTCCAAACCTCACTCCTTACTCAAATAGGAGTTGCTGAAAGCCGCACCTGGAAGTAATTAGTCCAACAAGGTGAACAGACTGAGGAGATTGTCGCCCGCGTCAGAGCGGAAGAAGGCAAACCCAGACCTGAGAGGTCATCGAGGCGCGCGCCAGACACATCCATCCAAACAAAAAGGAAGGATAACTTGACAGCAGAGACCAAGTCCCCTGTCAAACCTCAACCGGTCAAGGGAAGTGGCTCTTCAAGCCAACCACGGACCAACAAGCAGTATTCCTTCAAGGATGAACATGTCGACTCGCTCTTCAAATTACTCAACAAGAGCAATTGACTGAAGCTTCCTGAAGCTAGGCGCCCCGAGGAAGTCGTTAAAACCGATAATCCCAACTACTGCATGTATCACAGGATGTTGGGACACCCCACCAAGAGCCGTTATGTCTTCAAGGACATCCTTCAGGCTCTGATTGACGCGGAGGTATTAAAACTCCGTCCAGAGCAGAAGAAGGTGGCGGCCAATATGACGTCATTCCTCCAGTTTGGAAGGCAACCTCCAACACCCTCTGGAGTAGTCCCTATCCTAAGAGGAAAGCTGAGAATGGTCAACACAGACCCTCACCAGCAGCAAGAAAAGGGCCTGGTACCTGTTCCCACACCTCGGGGAGAAGTCATGTGGGTTCATCCCGACCTTATAGATGGCCAGCAATGGACTACTGTAACCAGCAGGAAGTCCAAAGGCAAAGCAAAGGCTTCATCCTGCAACGTGGTGTGTGCCTCTTCTCTAGAAACGGAAACTGATATTCCCTCGCTAACCGACTCAGGAGAGGAGACAATAGTTCTGGCCGCAGAACCCAGTCGGCTGGTGGCAGAAACCCGTTCGGGGCAGCCATATTTGAAAAAGTATGGCGAAGTGGCGGTAACCCCTCCAAGACCCACTGCAGAGCCAGCCAAGCCCTCCACGAAGCAACCCGGGGAGAAACAGAAAGAACTTCGGTTTTCTCGAGTTCTTTCAAAAGACATAGCGGAAGGATCCACAGCACCTTACCGCTTTGATGTCCTGGCTCAACTAGCCAACATCCCGGCGCGGATTACGCTTTATGAGCTTCTCAGGTTATCAAAGTCGACCAGAGAAGCTCTACAAGAAGCTCTGGCTAATGCTGAGGTCTTCATGACCCAGCTACCAAAGGAGGAAGATGTAGAGGATTGCCTCCACGCCTCCCAAAATATTCCCTGCATCACCTTCACGGCAGATGATATGCAAGTCAAAGGAAACATGATCGACCCATTTACTTCACAGGGTATATTAGATCATCTGAGGTGAACCGCATTCAGGTAGATCCCGGGTCTGCATTGAGCATCATGCCTCGCTGGGTCATGCAACATTTGGGGATTCCTACTCATCGTTTGAGCCCTACCCAAACGACCATTTATGGGTTCAATGCCAATGTACCCGTCCAATAGGGAAGGTCAAGCTCAAATGCCAGATCGGAGATCTGAGGTCGGAAGTGACATGCTACGTCATCGACGCTGACACTTCCTACAATCTACTGCTGGGACGACCTTGAATTCATCGCAATTCTATCGTTCCCTCTACCCTCCACCAAGTCATGAAATACATTGATGGGAGTGGAAATGTGCGAACGTTGATTGCCGAAAGGCATCCGTTCAAGGGAGTCAAGAATTATTTCACAGATTCCCTCCTGTACCAGGACTCTGTGGAAGCAGATGAAATCCCTCAACCAGAGGAACCAGACTCTGGCAATGAAGCCGACACCGAGCTGGAAGAAGAAGAGTGCGTGTGAGAGCTAGATCCACCTGTAACGAGCACTAATAAGCTCGATGTTGATAATACCACCGACGATGCAGGCGGTTGGTACATTAATGAAGAATTAGATTTAGCGTATTTTTCTGTGTTTGCCCCTGATTCGGTACCGTCAGACACTAGTACCGAAGGAGATGATGATCTCTGGTCGGCAATGGGTGCTTTGACATCATTGCATGTACCAGTGAAATCGTCCTTTGAGACGTACCAAGATAATGGTAATGCGCAAGAATCTATATTCACGGTTCCAGCAGGACGGAAAGGCCAAAAACTAATTCTTTTTGGGCGGATCTCGTCTGAACCAACGCCCCGCGAAGAATCGAAAGGCGAGGAGGAATCCCCTCAGTTCGATCACTACGAACCAAAGGCACTCAGAATGATGAAACGCATGGGGTATGACGTAACAAGCGGACCCGGGTTGAACTTTGGCAAAGGAAGGAGAACACTACTTCGATCCTTTATGCCGAAAGGAAAAACACCCGATTACTATCATCAGACTCGCAGGGGGTTGGGCTATGTATCAACTCCGGCTCCATCAGCCTCTGATTCTCGAGGATCGTCAGGTCACGATTACTCTTCAGGCACGTCATCATGGGAGCCAGATATCAGTGTCGGCAACATCTTCGAAGAACTTTCAGTGAACATGGTTTCAACAAGCCACCTGGAAGACGGAGATGAAGAAATGATCCAATCCGATACGGATCCTTGGATTAAAAATTTAAATACTCTTTGGGATACCTTCTTTGAACAGCGAGAGCCACCCACAGAAGACAAGATTGTTCAGATCAATCTGGGGGATGAGGCTAATCCTAAGCCCATCTTCATAAGTGACGGCCTGTCACCTTCGGAGAAAAGGGATCTAATATCTCTTGTACAAGAGTATATAGACGTCTTCGCCTGGAATTACAAAGACATGCCCGGACTTGATCCTCAAGTGGCTATGCACCGCCTCAACATCAATTCGGACGTAAAGCTGTCAAACAACAACAGCGACGATTCCGCCCAGAGATAATGGAGGCAATTCAATCAAAAGTCAGAAAGCTTATAGATTCTGGCTTCATCAGGGAAGAACAACATCCCGACTGGGTAGCCAACATCGTCCCCGTTGCCAAGAAGAACGGAAAGATCCGAATCTGCATCGATTTTCGTGATCTGAACGAGGCCTGTCCCAAGGACGAATTCCCACTGCCAATCACAGATGTCATGATTGACAATACATGTGGATTCGAACGAATGTCCTTCATGGACGGATTCTCAGGATATAATTAAATCAAAATATATCCTGATGACGAAAAGCACACCTCCTTCAGAACATCACTAGGGGTCTACTGCTACACCGTCATGCCCTTCGGACTGAAGAATGCAGGGGCAACATATCAAAGGGCCATGAATGCCATTTTCCATCAGCAAATGCGCAAAACAGTGGAATGTTATGTTGATGACATTGCGGTAAAAAGCCGCGCTAAAGGTGATCACATATCTGACCTAAAGGCTATCTTTGGTATCATGCGGGCTCATCAATTAAAGATGAACCCCACCAAGTCCTTCCTGGGGGTGGCCAGCGGCAAGTTCCTAGGGTTTGTAGTGACTTCCACAGGAATTCATTTGGACCCAGAAAAGGTTCGTGCTATCCAGGAGATGCAACCTCCGAGAAATCTCAAGGAACTTAGGGGATTGCAAGGACGATTGGCATACATCCGCGGTTTATCTCAAATCTCTTCGGAAGATGCCAACCCTTCGCTAAGCTAATGAAGAAGGGCGTTTCGTTCATTTGGGACGACGCTTGCCAATAAGCATTTGAGGAAATCAAGCAATACCTCACACAACCACCAGTCCTTACAGCTCCGATATCCGAAAAACCTTTCCTGATATACGTCCGAGCAATGGATCATTCTTTGGGAGCTCTACTAGCTCAGAATGATGATCAAGGACGAGAGCAAGCGATCTACTATCTGAGTAGAACAATGATCGGAGCCAAACATCGGTACAACCCGATCGAGAAGGAATGTTTGGCATTGGTGTTTGCTATTCAGAAAATGCGACACTATCTGGTAGGCTAAACCATAACAGATGCACGCGAAGACGAAAGAGAGATTAATGATAACTCTCCCGATGACTGTTGCTATTTATAGGCACAGAGATTCGCAAAAGATACGCGGCGCTTGGCTCGATTGACTCAACATCGAATCATCTTGTGACGCGTGGAAAGCGCATTTAATACAGCGTAAAGTTCGCATGCCAAAGAGCAGATGTCCCGACGGTTCCGCAGGACAAGTGGCAGTGCACTCATGGCATGGCGCGGATTCGCACCCAACAGTCGCGCCTCTTCAATGGACGCATCTCTTCAGCTAAGCCATTGTTGCGTCCAAAAAGTCGCGTCTTTACTCCAAAAAGATGCGTCTCTCTGAAAGTTCGCATCCTTCCAATCAGGCCAAGAATCGCGTCTGTCTTGTAGAATATCAGTCGCGTTCTCATTCCAAAAGATGCACCCTATGAAAGTCGCATCTTTAAAAGTAGTACTATCCATGCGTCCCAAAAGAACTGGCGTTCAGTCCTTACTTCTGCAAATCGGTTCAACAGTACACTGGCACATGCAGACGACCGTCCACTCCTGGCTTAAAGTGCACCCACGACAGACTTAAAGCAATCGGGGAGGTTTAGACTGTGCATCTAGACACTCAACACGATCAACTTTGGTGACTTCAAAGAGTTCCACAGTACACTCACGAAGACCATACTCCAGACAAGATCAAACCCGGAGCACTGACAGTCCAGTCATAAAGGTGAGCTCAGCTAGAGTCCAAAGTATTTCGAAATCCGTCCCACTTAACTGCGGAATGTCGAAAACTTTGGAGGGGGTTCTGTAGGCTGTCTAAAAATCACTAAAAGATAAGCCATTGAAAAGCAGAATTTTGGCCGCGTCTCAACACCAAGGCGCGAGGGTTCAAACCCGCGTCTCAGCATCAAGGCGCGAGGCTCGACAGCCGCGTCTCAGCATCAAGGCGCGAGGCTCGACAGCCGCGTCTCAGTATCAAGGCGCGAGGGTCGAAACCCGCGCCTCGGTTGTAACTGCCCTGGTTATGGGGCCAGTCACCGCCCATATAGCGGGGAGGTTAACCCCCATTGTGGAGTGTTTTTAGGGGGCACGTTCACCCCTGATACCTTTATAAATAGCCTTGTTGGCTATTGAGAAGGGGTCGGTCGATTAGAGAGGAGAGACAGAGAAAGAGAGTCCAACTCTTCAGCTAGCTTGCTGTGCTTAAGTTAGTCTTTGCCGACAATCTCCTTGAGAGTTTTGGTCGACAGAGCTGTGTTACTCCGTCAACCACCCGAAGAGAAGAGCCTCGGAAGATCTCAACGTTCACCCGGTCAACGAAGAACAAGATTCACTCTCCACGCCACTTGAAGAACCCAGCCTTAAACAAAGGGAGGATTCAAGACTCAACATCCTCCCTCCCTTGTAATCGGAAGACTGATCTGTTGTAATCTTCTATCCAATTAAAAGAATTTTGCAATCGAATCCCCCTTTTCCGACGCGTACAGGCGCCACCAGGGCCTGGCCATGGGCTGAGAGGAGGGGGTAGCAGCCCCCTCTCCTTTCTCTCTCTCCATTTCTGCCCCCTCTCCCTTCTCTTTCTCCGTTTCTCGCTCTAATTATGTTTCTCTCTTCTCTCTCTCTCTCTCTTCGTTTTTCTCTTATTTTGTTTCCCTCTCTTCTCTCTATCCTGTTCTGTATCTCTCTCTCATGTGTTCTGTATCTCTCTCTCCCCCATGTTCTATTTCTCTCTCTAGCTATCTCGCTTTCTCTACTCTTTCTCTCTCTAGCTCTCTCTAGATCTCTCTCTAACTCTCTCTTTCTCTCTAGATCTCTTTCTCTCTCTGACTTTTTCTCTCATAAAATATTAATATATATTTTTTAATATATATATTGGTGCACATGCTCGAGTTTCTAGGATTCTGAATTTACGGCGAGTTTTCGAAGACTTTTTAGGTAAGTGTCCTCGCCTCTTTATTGGGTCTCCTCGCTTCGACAGGTTGAGTTGCATTTCGGGGATTCATGTACTTATTACCCCGCTTGTATTTTGTATTTTATTTTGTACCGTGTGATTGTATTGGTATATGGCCAAGTGCCCTAAGCTGTATATGCACTATATCTATGGCGAATGCTTATACTAGGATAGTTTACTTCTTGTACATATACAATGCCTATGATGTATTCTTTTACTGCTTTATACCATGCGTGGCTAACCCTTCATGGTCGTTAGCCTCCAGGCTCTCTACTCAGCCTCTAGATTTCTCCTCTCCATGGTAGTTTAGTTATTATCATGTTGATATGTGTGCTTATGTGGTACTAACATCTCATGCAGGTACTATACCCAGCTTTCGGGCTGCATTCAGCCTTTGGGCTTTCTATACCCAACCTTCGGGTTGCGTTTAGCCTTCGAGCTCTCAACTCCGCCTGATAGGTGAGCCTAGTGCTCAGCTCTCTATCGCTAACTCTGTCCGAGTGTGGGTACGCCGCGAGCGATTGTTGTACATTACTGTGGCTACGCCGCGATCGGTAACTACACCAGGCGTGATAGCATTTAGCTGTGCGTTAGCTTCGCTCTACCTTGTCTAGCTCTGCTTGATTGCTTGCTTGTTTACTCGCTTACTTTATTCCTGTCTTGCTCAGCCTCCGAACTTCACTACTGTACTGATAGCTAGTTATTATTGTGTTTACATTCGTGTGTATGATACTGACACTTCTGCAGGTACCTACTCTGCCTTCGGGCCTATTAGCCTTTGGGCTCTCACCTACTTTCTCGAAAGAGGAGTGTGTCCAGACCGTCAAGTCTTTTAGCTACGCTTAGTAGGCTGACCTAGCGCTCAGCACTTACCGCTAACTCCGTTCGAGCGTAGTTACGCCATGAGCGCGGCTTCGATACACGCTGTAGAACAGAGTTCATGCGCTTGGTCTGTCGTATGCGTTTAGCCGTACGCGAGTGGTAACCACGTCGAACGTGATGGTGTCTAGTGTTTCACGTTAGCTTCGCTCCAGCTTGCTTAACTTCGCTTGAATGTACGCTAGCTTACATGCCGATTGTCTATTCAATAATCTAGCTATTATGTTTTCCTTGATGATTGTGAAGAGTTGAAACATGTACTTACACTATTTTCAAAAACTGTATTATTTTCTTGTATTCGTACCGATTTTTATATTGATACTGTTTTCCTGTATTGAGATATATGATAGTGATATCTACCATGCCATCACTTGACACCTGACTCCTGCATGTTATCACCTGACTCCTGCCTATTATCACCTGACACCTGTTTGATATCATTTATCACCTGCCACGTGATACATTACTGCTTGCGTTGTGATTATCATATTTCGAGAATCCTTTTCTGCTATCCTGTATTTTATATATAGTGATATGTATTTCTAATACTTATGTATTCCTATAATTCTTAAACCTGTCCTGCTCGTGCTATTCCTGTAATATAATTGATTGTTATTCATTTCTGCATATTTTACCACATCCATACCATGCATATTGCAAATAAAAATGTGATTTTTAATCCTTTTCTCTCTATTTTTGCAGGTCCATATTCTAATTGAGAAAAGGCCCAAAATCCCTTTAATTATCAAAAATTAAAGGAAAATAAATCAAAGCCCAAAAGAGAGCCCAAAAGTTGAGGCCAGGATCTGGAGAAATCCACGCGCCAATTCAAACTTCCAGAAGGACCACGTGGCTAACAACCTACGAGATACGCGCAACAGAAATCTCGGCCTCAACGGCCTTGTAACTGCCGCATATCCACAGCAACTGCCGCAGATCTGCGGCAGTTACAAGGCTGTTGAGCCCGGGATTTTCTCCAACAACCTGGGTTCTAGAGACTTCTCTCTGAGGCTATAAATACACTACCAGGGCCTTCGCAAGACAGAGGAAGAGGAGAGAGGAGAGATTAGAGGATAGAGTTTGTATTTTATAGGTTTTTTCTAGGATTTTAGTGCTCTAGGTCTTCTTCTTCCTCCCTAAAAATTCTGCAAAGAAAGAGATTGTAAGAGAGAGAAAGCTTGTGTAAACCAAGGGGTGACAACTTGTGAAGTAAGGATTAATCCATTCTCTTTTCTCTTCTATTGCATTTTCTAGTATTTACTTGCTTTCTTTAATTCTAGCTTTACTTTCATTGCACTTTTATTCATGCTTTGCTTTTCTTTTCTTATGGCTAGCTAACTTCTTCTAACATGACTAGCTAACCACTAACTTTGCTAACTACTAACTCTTGGGTGATTGCTAATTTTTCATCTTGCAAGTTGTTGAGTCTTTTTCATCCCCGATGGGTTACTTTCATGCTTGGCAAGTTCTTGTTGTAATTCCATATGATTCATGTGTGCCTCATTTAGAGCCTTGTCTTTAGAACAAGTGTCTTGATGGAACATGGAGATGGATCACCAACCATATGCTATTTGTTGTACAACTTCTTTAATTCCATTAATGAATGTTGTATCTTCTTCCTTAGCATCCCTTGAGTGTCGCTCTTTTGATTCCATTATTGAAAGTCTATCTTGTAGGCCGATACATCTATGAGGCTACAAGACAAGTCCAAGAATGATCACCCGTCATCTAAGTGGGAAAACTACTAGACCAACACGCAAGACAAACATATGCCGATGAATCAACATGAGGCACGCATCACCATCACGGAGTTTAGTAAGTTTAGCAAATTAGTAAGGTTAGCTAGTCATGGTTTTCTCCATCTTTAAATCTTCTACAAAGTTTTCTTTCTTTTAGTTTCATTTCCAAGCAAATCTTATTTTCAATTTCTTTTCATTTCATTTTCCATCATGCACAAATCCACCGATTCTTTCATTTCTTTTCCATGTTTTTTTTTCATTCTTTTAAGACAGAGAAGAACCTTCGTTTTCTATCTTCACTTCGAACCGTAACGCTTCCATCACAAGCTCTCCCTGAGGAATCGACTCGTATAGCCCTATGCTACACAGAGATTTGGAAAGGGTACATTAAACATTTTAAATACATTGTGGAGTGATCAAGCACCTAAGGTTGACTCTAAACCTTCTTTCTTTTATTGAATATTTGTGCAATCTACCACACTATCCTTTTCCTAATCAAATTTTTTGGCGTCGTTGCCGGAGAGAGCAACGGTTTTTGATTTCAAGTGAAGAACTAAACGAATCTTCTTCTCTGTTGCAGGTTACAGGTGAAGAAAACAGGAAAATTTGCATTGCAGTAACATATAAGTGGCTCTGGGCTTCTGCTCTTGAAAGCAGAAACCAGAAGTCCTCTGAATTGCCGCAATTCCACGGCAAAAGCCGCAGATTTGCGGCAAGGAGGAGTTAACTACTGACCTAATTTCTGCAGGGCTGCTTGCTCTGCAAAATACAGCTGCTGCAATACTTAAATTCGTGTATGCTTCACCTTATATCTGCTAATAATCAACAGTAAAAAAAATTGGTTGCAAAGTTAAAAATTGATTAGACATTTGCATTTCTAGGCACGTGTCTTTTCAATTCATTTACTTTTACTGTTAAAGAGTGCTGGAGCAAGGTACGTGTGCATTGCATATTGACTATGACTCACTCCTTGTTTGATTTTTATAGCTTTGAGTGAACCTTGTTTGTTTATAACCGTACACTTGCACCAAACTGATTTTAGGGCATCACCCATAAATAAGATAAGGTGGGGGATTTCAACACCCTTTCCTTAGCCCGAAAATCATTTTTCAAGCACTCACAATCCCAAACTTGTAATAAAATTTGATAGACGTTGGCCCTAGGGACATCCGGACTCACTTAGGAGATTATCCTAAGGGGAAAAAGTGTTGGAAATTGACTTTAGCAAAATCAGTGTCTAGGAAAGGGATTGAGGGCCGAAAGCCCGAAGGTTGGTGGTTACTTAATTAAGGAACGTCTTTGACGGAAAACCTCCCAACAACCTTGCCCTTACCTGGCTGATTAGCTTGTGGTCAAAGTCTACACTAAACCTCCCGTTGACGATCTAATCAGTTAGGAGTCGTCTAGGTCCAGGAATCCTATATAGCTTGGATTGATTTTTCTTTTATTGTTTGTTATTTTCATTTTTTGTTTTTCGCTGGTGTGATCGGTGCACGTTGTTTGTGACTATATATGCAAGAATGGTTCCGTGATCCAAATTCCGCGAGGCTTGTTAGACTTTCTACACTTGCACTTACACAACCACTTGACACAATGGAAAATAATGTTTCACTTCAAGATCGATTCTATCCGATTCGCACCTCCCTTCCATCGTGCATTCTTCTCCCTGAACCAAATGGAAATCACTTCGAGCTGAAATCGCAATTCATAAATACACTCCCCCGATTTCATGGTTTAGAGTCTGAGGACGCGTACCTCTTCATTCGAGAGTTTGAAGAAGTATGTTTAATGATGAGAATTTTCCAACTGACTGAGGATGCTGTTAGGTTAAGATTCATACCGTTTGCACTTAAGGATTTAGCTAAGAAATGGCTTTACAATCTTCCCGTCAGTTCCATATCTTCTTGGGATGATTTTGTAAAAGTCTTTCTTAAGAAATTTTATCCCATCCACAAAACAGCCCTCATGCGAAAAATATCATGCAATTCAAGCAGGAATCATACGAACCGTTCTGGAAGTATTTTGAGCGTTTCAAAGATCTTCTAGCCTTATGTCCTCATCACGGCATAGAGAAATGGCGTCAGTGCCAAATTATCTATGACGGACTTGACTATCAAACGAAAACACTCCTTGAATCCATGTGCCAAGGGGAATTTTTGAAGAAAGATGAGCATCAGGGGTGGGATCTCTTTGAAGCCCTAGCTGAGAAAACCATTCAGTGGGAGTCATGCCCTGATAAACCCACTTCCACCACTTCCAGAACTGGTATGCACTCCATAGAATCCTCTATAGCTGCGGAAGCCAAGATCACACAATTGATGAAGAGGATAGAACTGCTTGAGTCAAGGGAAAATTCTATGGTCAATCAGGTCAACCCATCACCTCTGATCAAACCAGGTTGCACCTACTGTCATGATCTCAACCATGTCTTTGAGGAGTGTCCTTTGTATCAGCCCGAATCATATCAGGAGAACACGAATGCAGCTTTTACCAGACCCCCTCACAATCCATACTCCAACACATACAATTCGGGATGGCGAAACCATCCAAATTTTTTGTGGAGTCAGTCTGGTCCTGAGCAGCATAGGCCACCAATTCCACATCCATATAATGCTCAGTCTCACCCATTCGGTTTCAATCGTAATGCACCGAATTTTCATCCATCTCAAAGTCCACCACAGTCACAACCTTATCAAAGTCCACCACACTACCAATCACAATTACAGTCTCCATATTATCAACATCCACCCCAGAATGATTCAGAAATATCGGAGTTGAGGAAAATGTTAGAAACCTTTACAAAGAACTATCATCAGGATATGAATAAAGTTCAGGTCCAAATTGGACAATTAGCTAATTCAGTAAATGACAGACAAAAAGGACTGTTACCAAGCCAGCCATTGCCAAATCCCAAACATGATGACACGGGCCCAAGTCATTGTCATGCTATTCATACCCTGAGATCTGGAAAACAGATAGACAATAAGGTTTCTAGTCAATCATCCCATCCAGTACCAAATCCAAAACCTACTGTCCCAATGCAACCAGCTTCTGACAAACCATCTTCTAGTACAGACCCATCCACTTCAAAAGCCAAGGGTAAAGAAAAGGTAGATGAGCAACCTTATAAGCCTATTGTACCATTTCCAAATAGGCTTACAAATAACAAGACAAATGCTCATATGGAGAAGATAAGAGAAATGTTTAATAAGGTCCAAATCAATGTCCCTCTTCTTGATGCCATACAACAAGTGCCATCATATGCCAAATTCTTAAAGGAAATGTGCACCAAGAAGAGGAAAACACTAGTCCCTAAAAAAGTCTTCCTAGCATCAACCATTAGCGAGTTGCTTACTGGTCCAACTCCTGTTAAATACAAAGACCCAGGGAGCCCCACCATTTCATGCATCATAGGACAGACTACCATCAATAGGGCACTGCTTGATTTAGGGGCCAGCATCAATCTCCTACCTTTTTCTGTGTACCAACAATTAGGGTTAGGCGATCTTCTCCCTACCCAAATGACCATACAATTGGCTGATCGTTCTGTCAAGAAACCCAAGGGGGAAATTCACGATGTCCTTGTCAAAGTTGGGGAGTTCATATACCCTGTAGATTTTGTAGTCCTTGAGACACAACCTGTGTCTAATTCCAATCAAAGGGCTCAAACTCCTGTCATTTTGGGACGACCATTCCTGGCTACAGCAAATGTCATCATCAATTGCCGGAATGGATCAATGAGGTTAACCTTTGGTGACATGACTCGTGAAGTGAATGTCTTCCACACACAGCCTCATAAAACAAAAGATCAAACATTTGAGGTCAGCTTTATTAGAGACAATTGTGAGGAAATAGGAAAAGATGAGTCACAAGTTTGTGATTCTCTCGAAGTGGAAAATCTTATTAGCCGAGTACCCTTTCAAAAAGGGAAAGTTGATTTGGATATTTTCACTTTCACTGAGCCAACTGTGACTGTATCCCACGAGGATATAGTTCAAGAACCTCCAATTGACATATCCTTTGAAGACCTTTTCACTGATGAGCTCATGTGTCTAGATGAGCCAACTCGGGGTAGGTTAACTGATTGTACACTTCCTAAGGAAAATGTTGACCTGAATTTTGAAGAATTGTATGGAGAGGAGCTGAAATTTCTTAACATTGGAAGTAATGAGATTCAGAGTGAAAGTGTTGACAAGGAATTTTTTAGTGAACAATGTGGTGGAATGAGCATGAATGACAACAAACAATTGAATCTGGAAACACCTAGGGCTAAGAAAATAATTCAATACGTTTCCCAACTGAGCCCGCGCAAACAAACACACTGGAATGATGGGAAACGGGCCAGGGGGAAAAGACCAAAGAAAAGCCTAGGTGAGGGTCACACTTGTAAATATTTTTTGTAAATAATTCTTTTGTACACTTTTGTAAATAAAATTAAAAAAAATAATAATAATAAAAAAAATGAGGGACTTATGTGCTTAAAGGAGTTTCACAACTTTTCAAATTCAAAATTCCTAGGTCTTTACATCTCTTCCCTAGGGTCAAACTCATTTTTCAAGATTCCATATCCTTAGGCTTGTAAATTCACTTTTAACCTAGGGTTAAAGTTGGAAAACTCATTCTACTTCCCTCTCCTATAAATATTCTCTTCATCTATCCCTCCTCCCTCAAACGCAACTCACTCCCAGATCTAAAACCCTGCTGCAAGCGCCAACCCCTACAAATTTTTCTCTTCCCCAGATTTTTCATTCCTGCCGCGATTCTGCAACTTTTGCCGCAGATTTGCGGCTATCCTGCAGCAACTGGAGCGCCGAAAAATTTCCGGCCGATCGAAATTTTCCATTGGTGGCTGATCTAGTGACGATCAACCGAATTCTTCTTCTTGTGCCCTCTGCACACCCGACTTTGGATTTCCCCCCACGAACTCCGGGGGCGGTTTGATCTTTCCTCTCTAGATCCATTGCTTTAATTTACACTGTTACACATGGCCCCAAAACTGTTTGTGGAAAAAGATTTTTCAAAAATTCTGAATGATCATGGGGGGTATGGACACATATTTATTGATCGATTACATGCTTGGAATTGGTATTCTCTGGTATATGATAACAGTGAAAATGATGCATATTACTGCCCTGACCTAGTCACTATATTCTATAATGCACTAGATCATGCATCTGTTAGTTACGAGACATACCAATTTGTAGTCTATATGCCGTTAGGGGACATCTTTATCACAATTCCTCTCCTTGAGGAAATTACTCATGTCCCAAGTCACCCCCATCATAGCGACCCCCTACCACTGATAGACTACATTACAATCATGGGGGCTCGCTGCACAGAGCAGGATCGTGGGCTCAAAGCCAACACCACCTTTCGAAATGTGTACTGCGTTGGACGCTGGATCCAACACAATATTTTAGGGCTTGAACATGTCACATCCTTTAACAGACCAGTGTTGCAAATAATTCATGATTTGATGACTCGACAACACACGGTCTGTTTAAATAAAGCCATCTTCCACGCAATCCTTGCCAATTCCTCCCGCACTCGGGGTGCCAAATATTCCCATCCCATCCTGATTACTCGTCTGTGTAGGACCTTCCTACCAGACGATGTCTTTGATTCTTTTGACCGAGTGTTTATTACTGCAGAGAGACCCACCAGTTCATATAACAGTTGTTTGCACGCGATTTGGACACCTAGTGTCCAACCCGAAGATATACCAGTGGAGTCCTCTTCGGAGGAAAGCTTAGAGGAAGAAGATGAGCCGCAATTTTGGAGGCAGGACCCCCCATCTGATTCACGTGCCTTCATGTCCACCATCTGGCGGGGCATGAAGAAGATCTTTCGGGGGCAGGTTCGTCTTAGGAAGAAGGTAGAGGAGCAATCCTCTAGGTTGGATAGTATCGAGGGTGCGCTGAGACGATCACAGTCGGCTGGACCTAGCACCACTGCTGGTCCAAAGCGACGGAGGGAGTAGCTTCATACCTTTACCTATTTCATGCATCATTTCATCTTGCATACATTGGGGACAATGCATGAGATAGGTATGGGGGGGTAGATGCTAACCTAGGATTTTTCATTTTCTTTCTAGGCTTTTTATTTTTATTTTTAGGATTTTCACTTTCTTTTTAGGTTTTTATTTTCTTTTAGATTTTACCTTTCTTTGTAGATTTTCTATTTTCTTGTTAGAATTTTTTTTAGAAAAAAATAATAAAAATAATAAAAATAAAAAATAAAAAAAGGAAATTCTTGATCCATGTTTAAAGAATCAAACTTAACTTTAGGGATTAAGGAAGCTCTAAACTAAGATTTCTAATTATAAGTCGAAAAGAGGAGTTTTGTTAGATTTTTAGGTTAAGTAATAAAGGATTAGAAAAATTACTAGATTTTAATTCTTTCTTTAGGATATATACATTAAACATATTGAAGGATTAATCAAAGACTTTGTGACTTTATTTACATATATATATAATAAAAAAATATAGAAAAAAAATAAATATGTATATAAATAAATAATAATTACTTAGCCACTAATTAAGCTGGTTAGTCGTGCCTCAAGAAGCATTGCTAATCACGCCTAAAGGTGGTTAAGTCCTTAAATTCCTTCGTGGCCTTTTTTACTCGAGTCATCGAACCCTAGGGATGTTTTCTCATCTGGTACCCTAAGACCGTCTGGTTTGGGAGTCATCGGTAAGAGACTCGTTACAAGGGTAAACTAGAAAGCCTAAGGATGCTAAGGAAATGTAAATAAATAAATATTGTATATAAAAAATATATATATATTATATATACTAGTAAATAAATGAACTTAGTCTAAGAAAGATCCTTCATATTTATAGATGTATATATCCTAGGATTGATGCAAAATCCGGTTTTTAATCTTTTCCCTAAAAACTTAACCTAAGATGAAAACAAAACTCCAAATAGACGCTTATAAAAGGAATGACAAGTTTAGGGTAACCTAAAACCTATAACTTAAGTGAGAATCTTTAAAACATGGATCAAAAATTTTCACTAACCCTTTTTTTTTTCTTTATGGATTTTGTGGGTGCAATCCGCTGAAAACCCTCAGGAGACAACACTCCTCCTCTAGGATAACCTAGAGGTTTAACGGCTTGTTGCACGTGCTCAGTGCAATCGTGTCACTTACGAAAGTGGTGTAATAATCTAGTTAGGATTTTCTTTTTCTTTCTTTTTTTGCTCGAGGACGAGCAAAAGCTAGGTATGGGGGTGTGATTGTTATTCATTTCTGCATATTTTACCACATCCATACCATGCATATTGCAAATAAAAATGTGATTTTTAATCCTTTTCTCTCTATTTTTGCAGGTCCATATTCTAATTGAGAAAAGGCCCAAAATCCCTTTAATTATCAAAAATTAAAGGAAAATAAATCAAAGCCCAAAAGAGAGCCCAAAAGTTGAGGCCAGGATCTGGAGAAATCCACGCGTCAATTCAAACTTCCAGAAGGACCACGTGGCTAACAACCTACGAGATACGCGCAACAAAAATCTCGGCCTCAACGGCCTTGTAACTGCCGCATATCCACAGCAACTGCCGCAGATCTGCGGCAGTTACAAGGCTGTTGAGCCCGGGATTTTCTCCAACAACCTGGGTTCTAGAGACTTCTCTCTGAGGCTATAAATACACTACCAGGGCCTTCGCAAGACAGAGGAAGAGGAGAGAGGAGAGATTAGAGGATAGAGTTTGTATTTTATAGGTTTTTTCTAGGATTTTAGTGCTCTAGGTCTTCTTCTTCCTCCCTAGAAATTCTGCAAAGAAAGAGATTGTAAGAGAGAGAAAGCTTGTGTAAACCAAGGGGTGACAACTTGTGAAGTAAGGATTAATCCATTCTCTTTTCTCTTCTATTGCATTTTCTAGTATTTACTTGCTTTCTTTTATTCTAGCTTTACTTTCATTGCACTTTTATTCATGCTTTGCTTTTCTTTTCTTATGGCTAGCTAACTTCTTCTAACATGACTAGCTAACCACTAACTTTGCTAACTACTAACTCTTGGGTGATTGCTAATTTTTCATCTTGCAAGTTGTTGAGTCTTTTTCATCCCCGATGGGTTACTTTCATGCTTGGCAAGTTCTTGTTGTAATTCCATATGATTCATGTGTGCCTCATTTAGAGCCTTGTCTTTAGAACAAGTGCCTTGATGGAACATGGAGATGGATCACCAACCATATGCTATTTGTTGTACAACTTCTTTAATTCCATTAATGAATGTTGTATCTTCTTCCTTAGCATCCCTTGAGTGTCGCTCTTTTGATTCCATTATTGAAAGTCTATCTTGTAGGCCGATGACATCTATGAGGCTACAAGACAAGTCCAATAATGATCACCCGTCATCCAAGTGGGAAAGCAACTAGACCAACACGCAAGACAAACATATGCCGATGAATCAACATGAGGCACGCATCACCATCACGGAGTTTAGTAAGTTTAGCAAATTAGTAAGGTTAGCTAGTCATGATTTTCTCCATCTTTAAATCTTCTACAAAGTTTTCTTTCTTTTAGTTTCCTTTCCAAGCAAATCTTATTTTCAATTTCTTTTCATTTCATTTTCCATCATGCACAAATCCACCGATTCTTTCATTTCTTTTCCATGTTTTTTTTCATTCGTTTAAGACAGAGAAGAACCTTCGTTTTCTATCTTCACTTCGAACCGTAACGCTTCCATCACAAGCTCTCCCTGAGGAACCGACTCGTATAGCCCTATGCTACACGGAGATTTGGAAAGGGTACATTAAACATTTTAAATACATTGTGGAGTGATCAAGCACCTAAGGTTGACTCTAAACCTTCTTTCTTTTATTGAATATTTGTGCAATCTACCACACTATCCTTTTCCTAATCAATAATAATTACATAATAATAAACTATAAAAAGACCAACTTAGGGTAAGGGGAAAATTGATGGATTTCAAGTGGTGAATATGTTTACAGTGGTATTAGGTATGTTATGCAACTCCAACTTTCGGATCTAACTGAGGGCATGCAGTGTCCGAGGGGAGTGCTGACTCCCTACCTCCTGTTATATTCCTGAATGGGCATAATATAAGACCCACCTCCTGTTTGCCTAGTGGCAGGTTCTGGGTCAGCACCGAAACATCTTAGACCGTGGTCTAGGGTATGTACGGGACTCATTGTAAACATAACCCATTGATCTCATCATCAATTTTCAATAATAATCTCAACTTACTCATATATCGATGTATATGTGTTAGGATGCTAAGGCACATACCTAAATATATGGGTAAGTCCAGCAATAATTATAAGATGCTAATCAACAATTCATTGTTCGTTTCACAATTTGGGTTATATACACTCAGATTATGGTAACATGGGGCATAAGGTATATATATATGAGGGTTTTCTTATTTGGATTATTCCTTCGACGTACTTGTCCCATGAAGCCGTAAACTGAGTTTGTATAGCTGATTTTGCTTGTGTTTGGTATTATCGGTCTTTATCAATTTTCTATCGTGTTTTTAGTTTTCTATCGGTTTTTTGATGTTTTCTTAGTTTAGGAGATAATTTCGGTTATATGAACTCAGAATACAGTGACGTGAGGTATACAGTGTGTGTGTGTGTGTGTGTGCGTGTGTGCGTGTGTGCGTGCGTGTTTATATATATGAGGGTTTCCTTATTTGGATTATTCCTTCGATGTACTAACCTCACGGATCGGTAATTTGAGCTTATATAACTGGTTTTACCACATTTACTTTACTTGCTACCTTCTTACTTGCTCATGTATATTTATGCTCATGACACGATTTTCAATGCATGCTCCTTGACTTGGATTTATCGATATACGTGTGTTTGTCCTTGCATGCCACTTGACATTCATCGCACCACTCGTTGGGGAGTTCTGACTCCCCTGAACCTACATGTTCAGATCCCAGAGCTTGAAGCCTTCTGGTTGTTGATCAGAGATGCGCAGAAGAAGCGTGAATTTTCGATAGGCTGTCTGGAGCCCCATTCTTTCAAGTCCCCCTGCTCGTCTTCCGAGTTTTTCTTTTGTATCTCGTGAGCATCTTTTGTATTATTCATAATTGTATATCTCTTTATATTCTCGCATTTGGGCCTATCGGTGATGGAATATTCTTATAATATTGTGTCACATCCTATGATAACTTTATAATTGTACCCATATGTTGGAATATATAATGCATCACGTACTTTTGTACTCTGATTCTTGCATGTACTGATGCTTAGCATATATATGTAAGGGTATTTTCGACCTACGTATATACATCGCAGTAACGTCTCTATATCCGTGGGATCGAGGCGTTACATATAGTCTCCGGTAACGTTGGTCAAACAATGGTGATCTGGTTGAATGAGGTTAATCCCTTGAATTTCTCAAGAATGAAGTATTTACGTCACTCGATCTTTTTCTTCTCAACATAAATTTAAGATACAAACTCGAGCAACAGCAGAATATGTGTTTCACCAATATCAACGATAAAGATTACTCATTTGGAACCAGTCTATGCACCTCTATTAAAATATATTTACCAAAATGCCTAATGTTTACTTTTGTTTCAATATGTCCACTGTTATTTCAATATGCCCACCTTTTGTCTTTGTGTTTATCTTTGATGTTAAAGTGTCTATTTTTTATCTTAACTGTCCATCTTCATTGGTAACTGTTCACTTTTAGCTGAATCTTTTTGTTTTATAAATAGTTATTAATGAAAAAAATACTTTACATACAATGGTAATTCTTTCTTGTTCCTACCCGTCTGTATGCCATTTATGAGAAAGTTGGTGTGTCGATGTACCCAACAAGAAAAAGAGTAGAAGTGATCACCAAAAAGGAACATTTCAGTAGTCTTGTTGTAGTTCCTTAAGACCACCTCTATTGTTTGACAGTTGACAGGAACATGGCCGAGCTGAAGATACCAACAAAATAAACTGTCCTTTTACAGATTCTAGTGACAATCTCTGATATGGGGGTAATTTTCTTCATGAACTCAGAATATGAACTAATACATAGGACAAATATCATTTCCTTTCCCCTATAAAATAAAGCAAACACCACAGAAGGTAAATGGAGAACATATCAGTGAAGGTGGACAAATTATATGTACATGTGGATAGAAAAAGTTTCGTGTAAATATGGATACGGTTATTTAAAGGTGGATATTTACATGTAAAGTTAGATATTTTATTCATATGCGTATACAATTTTACCTCTGAATGAACACGGTACCTATAGGGTAGACATTTTATGACTAAAATGTTAGTATTTTGAGTTTCTCATATTCATTGGAGAAGAATTCAGATGGAGGTATTATAAACTTCAGAGATCAAGCACGAACATGGACTTGTGCACATTATAAGTTGACTTATCAACTGACTAGTTGACTTCTGTTTGGACAAGTCGACTTATACTGTACAATATAGTCGACTAATATTTACAACAGAAAGTAAGATTCTCAGATTCTCTTAGATTAGTCGACTGGTATAGTCGAGGAATGCATAGATTAGTTGACTTATACTTGAGTATAGTCGACTTATGACGGTTCTGACAGTTTTTTTATATTCAGTTTTAGTTCGAGTTAGATTCAAGTGCTTTTCTTTCTCTGAGACAGTGATGTTTGTATTGATGGAGTTTGGGTAAGATTAGGATCATCCTAGAAACCTATATAAACCCGTTGATGTGGCCTTTGAAGGCAAGTCAAGTTCAAGAGATATTTCCACTACTAAGAGTTATAAGAGAGAGAAATTCTCGTAACTCATATATTTTCTTCTCTGTTTTTCAATAAAATTTCTCCCCTCCTCTCTGTGGACGTAGGTACTCTTGTCGAAGCACGTTAAATCTGGTATTCTTGTATTTTGTGGTAATTTGTTTCGATTGCTTGCTAGTTGTAGATCTTATATGTTTCTGTTATCGAGTCTTCAAGGTATTTCTCTTTTGTTGTATCAGTGTTGAGCACAACAATTGGTATTAGAGCAATGGTTAGAAAGATGACCACAACAACCAAGTTTAAGGTAGAGAAATTTGATGAGAAGTCCAACTTCTTGTTGAAAAAGATGCGAATAACGTCGTTGCTCGTGAAGGAGGGCACACCAAGGCCCTGCTTGGTATTGAGAAGAAGCCATCGAAGATGGATGATGATGAGTGGAACGATATCGACTTTCATACAAAACTGATAATCATACTATGCCTATCAGATAAAATCCTCTACAATGTCATAAATAAAGAGACAACAACTGATCTTTGGAGTAGGCTGAAAAGTCTTTACATGACGAAGAGTTTGTCGAATAAGCTCTTCATGAAGAAGTAGTAATATAGCCTTCGGATGAAGAAAGGTACACCTATTTTTACAACATCTAAATGCTTTTAATAAGATTTTAAGCGACTTATTGGCTCTGGAGTTTAAACTAGAAGAAGACAAAGCTCTTCTGTTACTCTTTTCTCTTTCGTTAAGTTATGACCACTTGGCAACCACCATCATGTATGATAAGAAGACCTTAGAGTTAGAAGATATCAAATAGATGCTCCAGAACAACGAGCTGATGAAGACGACATATTCTACAGAGGAGGCCTCATGACTAGTTGTCAAGGATCAGAGATGGAGATCAAAGAGTAGGAGATCCAAAAGGGTTTAGATGCTGTTGGCCCAGAGGCCTTCCACTCTAGTTTTGATGATAATTAACTCATGTAGTTATGTTTACTAATAATCTTGTGATGTTTAGTTTCAGATACTTAACCAAGATATTAGTAGGTAATTAGCTTCAATAAAGTTGTTTTGAAACTTTTCACATGGTGATTCAAGAGCCCCATGTCACGAAGAAAATGGAATCGGTAAGCATTCAATCTCTATCAAGATGAATAAACAAGCTGGATTACTTTAAAATGCAAAATGCAGATGCAACGAGGCAATATTTATATTTTATTATGGTTTCCAGAAGTTAAATCACAATCTGTACACAACGACGTTGCCTAAGGCAACAAAAACCTCTTCGAAAATATTTCATATCTCCAAATGAGTTTATCCATTATCATATTCAATACATAAAACATAAGAAGCCCCTACACACGTCTTCAGACTCCTTTTGCTTATATATTGAGTATGCCGTTAGGTAAGCTCAAATGCTTAATAGCGTTGTCTCTCAAACAATTTGCTATCCACATGTTAAAGCTAGACGGTATGTATAGAGATTATGAGTCGTGTTTTAACGAAAAGAAGGAAAAAAACGACTTGCTGGCTCACAACTTCATGCCCGCGCATTGCATAGGTAAAATAACAGTCTGGAATCTGTATATACTCTTCACTAGCAATATAACAAAGTTTGTGACTTTTTTTTTTGGTGTGTTGCGGCCAACACAAGTTATATGACAATCTCAAGTTTTTTCTTTTTAGGATAAATTATGGAAAACACTCTTGTACTGTTGGGAGTGTTGCACCAAACACTTTTACACTACGAAAATTTATATATTGCCCTAAAGACTGGTGCCAGTTGTTTTGCTGTCAAAAAGTGTGCATGCACGTCTCGTGCCCCCGAATTAATCAAATAAACAGTCATTTGATTTAATTGCTTAACTAAATGAACTAATTATTATTAATTAATTATTTGATTAATTACTTAAACTCTCCCCCCTCCCTCCCTCCCCCTGCCCGCTGGATCTGCGCTGCCCCCTTCCGCCGCCTCTCCCATTCCCCTCCCTCCTCCTCCTCCCGCCATCAGATCAGGCGAGGAGGGAGGAGAGGGAGGGCGGGCCTCCTACCCCTTTCTCGCTGTTGGATCTGGCGGTGAGGAGGGTCTCCCCCTTTCCCTCCCCCTCCTCGTCGCTGAAGGAGGGGGAGGCCCTCCTCACTGCCAGATCCAGTGACGAGGAGGGGGAGGGAGGGGAGAGGAGGCCTCAATCATGAGCATGAGAAATGGAATATTTTAAAATAGGTTGGGGAGACTGTCGCGATAGAGCCGAATCATGTGGGGGGTTGGGGGGAGGCAGTCCATGACGAAAGAGGCCTTCGACTCGTCGAGAGGGAAGTGGGAGAAGATGTTGGTGATGACAAAGAGAGGGAAGGCACCGTCCCCATGGAAGATTAACCAGGGGATGCCGAATTGGGCCGCGAGGTCGGGGGGTCCAGGGGAAGAGGGAGTCGGAGATAAGGCAGTCAGTTTTGGTCGGTAAGGATATATTCCTAAACTCAACTTGGAAGAAATTCGCAAGTGTGAGATTTGTGTTGAGGCCAAGTTAGCGAAAAAATTCATTTCACTCAATTGATCGAAATACAGAACCTTTAGGGTTAATTCATAGCGATATGTGTGACTAGAGGCGGTAAAAAGTATTTTATTACTTTTATTGATAACTGTACAAGATACTGTTATGTGTATCTTTTAAACAGTAAGGATGAGGTAATGAATATGTTTATAACATATAAATCCGAAGTTGAGAATCAACTCAACAAGAATATCAAGATTCTAAAATTCGATAGAGGTGGAGAATATGAATCAAATGATTTTAGTGAGTTATGTGCTAAATTTGGTATAATCCATCAAACAACAGCACCATATACTTCTCAGCAAAATGGAATTGCTGAACGGAAGAACAGAACTTTGAAGGAGATGGTCAAATCCATGCTCGTAAGTTCTGGAGCTCCGCAGAACTTGTAGGGGGAAGCTCTGTTAACTGCAAATTTATATTCTAAATAGAGTAACCCACAATAAACTTGGTTTTATACTATTTGAGTTATGGCATGGAAGGACACCTTCCTACCATTACCTCAAAATGTGAGGGTGCCTTGCAAAGGTACTAGCACCATTACGTAAAAAGACTAAGTTGGGAGCAAAAACTATGGACTGCATATTCATAGGCTATGCCTTGAATAGTAGTGCCTACAGATTTCTGATTCATAAATCAGAAATACCAGAAATTCATGTAAAGATGATTATCGAATCTAGAGATGTTGTGTTCTTTGAAGACATCTTTCCATACAAACAGGAAGCAGATAAGACTTCTGAGAAAAGAACACATGAGATGGCGTTCAGGGACGAAAGCCCTGAGGAACCGATTGTTAATGCGAAAATTGAACAAAGAAGAAGTCAGAGATCTAGAATCTCAAAATCTTTTGGTCCAGATTTCATAGTATACGCTATTGAAAGCGAACCTCAAACATTTAAAGAGGCTATGTCAACCCCAGAAGTACAAATGTGGAAAGAAGTTATAAATAGCGAAATAGAATCCATACAAAGTAATCATACTTGGGAATTGACAAACTTGCCTCCTGGCAGTAATCCAATTGGGTGTAAATGGATTTTCAAAAGAAAATTAAAACCCGATGGATCTATTGATAAGTACAAGGCTAGATTAGTAGCCAAGGGTTATCAATAAAAATGACTTGACTACTTCGATACTTATTCACCAGTAACAAGAATAACCTCCATTCGGATGTTGATTGCAATTGCAATATTGTATAACTTAGATATCCATCAAATTGATATCAAGACTGCATTCTTAAATAGTGAATTAAATGAAGAAATATATATGGAGCAACCTGAAGGATTTATAGTCAAGGGCCAAGAATACAAAGTGTGTAAATTGGTAAAATCCTTATACGGTCTAAAGCAGGCTCCAAAACAATGGCATGAGAAATTTGATAGTGTCATGATCAAAGATGGATTCACTATCAATGAATGCGATAAGTGTGTTTATACTAAAACAGTTGAAAATGCATGTATCATTGTTTGTCTTTATGTAGACGACATGTTGATACTTGGGACTAATATTGAAATTATTAAGTCCACTAAACGAATGTTATCCAACAGTTTTGACATGAAGGATCTGAAGGTTGCTGATGTAATTTTAGGAATTAAAATCACCAGAACAGCAGAAGGAATCAGTCTATCTCAATCTCATTACGTGGATAAGATGATAGAAAGATTCAAGGATCATGGGATAAAAGAGAATACTAATCCTTTTCTCCCACACATCCACCTTCATAAGAATACAGGAACTGGAATACGCCAGTTGGAGTATTCTCAGATTATCGGAAGTCTAATGTATTTGATGAATTGCACCAAACCCGATATTGCTTACGCTGTAAGCAAGTTAAGCAGATACACTAATAACCCTAGTGATGAACACTGGACTGCTCTACAACGAGTATTGGGTTACGTATCACATACCAAGGAATATGCCTTGAGATATGAACAGTATCCACCTGTACTTGAAGGATATAGTGATGCTAATTGGATTGCAGATTTTGAGGAATCAAAATCAACTAGCGGATACGTATTTACTCTAAGAGGAGCAGCGGTATCCTGGAAATCTTCCAAGCAAACATGTATTGCCCGTTCCACTATGGAATCGGAATTCATAGCCTTAGATAAGGCCAAAGAAGAAGCAGAATGGCTTCGACAATTCTTGAAAGATATACCATTATGGCAAAAGCCAGTGCCCACTATATGCATACATTGCGATAATCAAGCAGCTATATCTAGGGCACAAAATGTAATATACAATCGTAAGTCTAGACATATTCGTCGTAGACATAATACTGTGAAGCAGTTGCTCTAAAATGAAATTATCTCTTTAGACTTTATCTCGTCAAAAGATAATTTAGCGGATTCGCTTACTAAAGGTTTAAGTAGAGAGCGTATAAACTGCGCATCGAGGGGAATGGATTTAAAAGCCTAACCTTACCGAGTCAGCTTAATGGAAAGCTCACTTAGCAACTGGAGATCCTACGGACTAAGTTCAAGAGAAAAAACTAGTTATGATTGACTCAACAAGTAAGCACTTGGGAGCTTGACTCCAATCCATTCCTAAGGTGCACATAAGTGCTTTCTACAAGTGGATTAAGGATAGCTTAACGCTTTTAATGATGTTTATATCTTATTACTAAACTAGTAGAATAGAGTAGACTACTCTTAATAGGACGATCACCTATGTGAGTATAGAGTTGGGTCGGCTCTTTGGGAATTTCTATGGAGGTTGTTATTCTCTAAAGATACTCTCTGAAACCAAGAATGTCCAGGGCTGTCTGTAAACCGTCGCGGCGGTTGGACGGTTGCGGCGGTTGAACCGAACCGTTGCAACGATTCAGACCGATCGTTGCAACTGTTGGTTGGGTTTGGACGGAAATACCCCTCCCGGAGCGCTATAAATAGCGCTCCGTTTTCTCAAATTAAAACACACCAAATTCAACTCTCTCTTCTGAACTGAGATCTTCTCTCTCTCTCAGTTGAAGTAACTTCCAAAGGGAAGTGGGAAATTCGGTTTCCGAAGCGACTTCCAAGAGATTCTGCAAAATTCGTTCTGAAAGAGGGCTCAGAAAATTTAACCGATTCTTTCATAGAATTGTTGTCTGAATCTGGGACTTCCAAAAAAGAATATTCTTATACCTTCCTTCTTCCTCTACAGTGGGTGCTCCTCCAAAGTAAAGGCAAATATTCTCCCAAAATTTGTCTTAGTCCCGCTGCTTCAATAATCCTGTGAAGGTACTGGTTAACTACGGTTCAACCGTACGGTGATTTGGTAGTGCTATCCAAATACCGTGAAAGAGTGTTGTATCTTGAGAGACCAGCGTCCAGTAACCCGTTAGCACCGGTGCGGGGGATGTAATTATCTTAAGGAGATTCGCTTTAAGCATACCTCACTCCAAGTACTGTATAAGTGAATTAATTTCTTTATACAGGGGATATACTGAATATCAGTATATTGAGACTGACTTATACCAGTCTAATTGGTGTTTAACCAAGGTAATTAAAAGGTGGTTTTTAAATTAAGGAACGTTCTATTGAACGGAAAACCTCCCACCTGATATTAACCGACCTGGCCAATTAGATTGTTGATATTTCAGTGATATTGATTAGTTGTCAGATTAATCCCAGAATCCAACAACACCCCCTATAGTACATGGGTGTTTTCCATAATTGACTTTTGTTTTTAAATTATGCTACTGTAAGGCCCTCAGGTCCACCCCTTACAATCTCTCAAAGCAGGTGCCCAAATCATCTGCTTGAGCTAGCAGTGACGACCTCGAGGAGAACTCATCCAACAACAGTACATTATAGCCTCTCTCCGTTGACCATTTAACCACCCAATTTGCACATTGATTACATTCCCTACACGAATGGAAAATATTAAAAATCCACATCTCTCTTAGGGCGTGTTTGGTTGCAAGGAAGTGGGCGGAAGTAAGGAAATGGGGAAGTATAATTGCTCACTTCCCTATTTATCCAAACACCGAAAAAGGAAAATAAGAAAACCCTTTTTCTTTTTTTCTTTTCTCTTTTACACAATCATTTCCTCACTTTTATAGTGCTATGTAATCTCACTTGCATTCTAATTCTAGTCTATTTTTTATTTTTCTTAAATAATTTTTTATTTTAATATTATTTTACGGTCAATTTTGTAGTCAACTTTTTCACTTTCACTTCCACATTACCATCTAAACACCGAAAAGACAAAATATTTTCCAAACCGTACTTCTCAACAACATCCAAACACTGAAAAACTTACTAACCAATTCCCAAGTTCTAAAAGGAACTATTACCACTTCCTCACGTCTTCACTTCCTCACTTCCACCCTTAGCCAAACAGGCCCTTAACATCCACCAAGCATCCTGAGGCAAGACTGAAGACAGAGAAAAACAATCCAAACAAGGGAGAGCTTTGATAATCTCTTGAGCATCACCTTCCACCCAAAGAGACACCTGAGAAGTGGAGACGAGCCAGCTTTAGCGCCTCTCAAGCACCTTTCAATTCTACGGGCGTGTTTGTTTCGTCGCAAAACGCAAGTCGTAAAACTTCTTTTCCATTTTCCGTTGTTTGTTTCGCTGAAAAACAAGTTGCAAAATGCAACTCTTCTTTTCCCACTTGCAGTTGCTATAGTTAAATTTGTGGTCATGTAAATCTCACTTTTACACTCATATTTTCCCACTTGCAGTTGCTACAGTTAATTTTGTGGTCATGTAACTCTCACTTGTAGTACACTTACAGTTAACAACAGTTACTTGATAATCAATATATAATTTAATATTATTAAATATTTAATATTTTAATAGTGTTCAATTTCATATTAATTATTTAATTATTTTATATTTTTAATCTTTAATCTTTAATTTTTTATTGTTTTAATTTTTAATATTTACTATTTTAATTTAATATTTTTATTTAATATTTTATTTAATACTTTATTATTTTATTAATACTTATTCCATTTTTATTATTTTATTTAGAGTTAATATTTTATTAATATAACAATATTATACTTTACTATATATTTAATTATTTATTTTTTAATATAAAAAATTACTTTATTAATAGCATAATATATTTTATTATTATATTAATATTTTATTATGTTAATATTGTAATAATAATTCAGTATAATAAAACTATAATGATAATTTATTATTAAATTATAATTATATTTTACTTTGTTAATTTTATATTTCTATAATATTACAATAATATATAATAAAATTTATATTATAATAATTTTCAAGTATTTTTAATATTATAATATTATAACTATATTTTATTATTGTTGTAACATTTTTTAATATTTTTATTTTATTAGTATTCTTAAAATTTTATTAATGTTCTTTAGATTTTTTTAAATTTTATATTATTTATTTAGTTAATATTTTAGTAATATTTTACTATTTATACTAATATTTTATTAATATTATTGTTATAAATAAAATATTAAGATTATTAATTTTTTATCTCAAATTTATTAATACAATTTAATTTGCAATAGTAGATTTAATTTAATAGTATTTATAATATTTAAATCACTGCTACAGTTAATTTTGTGGTCAACTTTTCCACTTACACTTTTACATTACCAACCAAACACCGTACAACACAATATACTTTACCATTTACACTTTCACTTTATCAACCAAACACCGTAAACACAATATACTTTTCCATTTACACTTCACTTTATCAACCAAACACCGTAAAACACAATATATTTTCTCTGCTACAGTTCACTTTTTCCATTCTCATTTTACGACTTACGACTTGCGACGTTTTGCAATGAAACAAACAGGCCCTACATCAAAAATCGGGGAGTGCTCCCATATGCATCCAGCAACCAACAGCAAATAGGCCGCAACATCTTCAACACACGCCCCCGTTGTAGTACCATCCTCCCACACAGCTCCATCAAAATTAACCTCTGCAACAGAAGGAACCCAGCGAGAGCCTGAAGGATTACTCTCATGAAGAGCTTCTTCCACAACCAATCTCTCCATCACCGGCCCATACACCTGCCGACAAAACACTCTAGACGAACGACGAGAGCCTTGAAACACCCACTCATTAAGCCGCTTCCAAATCTCCCAAGATGTATGAAATATGAAACATAATCTTCATCTATCATCCAAGTCCTCCGACCGCCCCAGTTCACCCAGTCGTTCATTGGCTCATGCCAATCACTGGCCATAAATGATGTAAGAGGAAAATCAAGTCAGCTGGTTAATTTTGAGTTTTAACTGTTGATAGTCAAACCGAGCCGTCGACAACCATTTTCAGCTGTCAACAGGCTGCAGTCGACATACTTTTAAAAAGTATCAAGGGTTTATAGTGTGTCGACTGCATCCTTCAGCTGTCGACAGTCCATGAGTTTCTACTGGATTCTGAGTTAGTTTAGGATTTAATTTTGGGTCCAAATTTGGATTCTGATTGATTTTATCTTTCTTTATTTTGAATTTAGATTACCTAAATAAATTAGGACTATTATAAGAAATAGGTTATAATTTAATAGTAGGAGTAGTACTCTTTGTAAGCCTTATTAAAGGTCCTTCTACCCTTTAGTTTTGACATCGAATATTGATTATGGAGATTTCTCTTCAAATTGCTCGTGGATTTGATTTGCTATCTCTTGCTCATGGATTCGAATAAATCACTCGTGAATTCAAGTGTTGTGTTCGTGGATTCGAGCACAATTTCTACCTGAAAATTTTCAGAATTCGTGAACGCTAGAACGAGATTTAGCCGGTATCGTTCGTCTTCCCTGCTTCCCGCGTCAAGAAGTGAATCTGGTTGTTGTCTTTGCATTATCATACCATCACTTAATCATTAGTTAAGGGCGTGTTTGTTTCGCCGCAAAACGCCGCAAAACGCAAGTCGTAAAACTTCTTTTCCATTTTCCATTGTTTGTTTCGCTGAAAAACAAGTTGCAAAATGCAACTCTTCTTTTCCCATTTGCAGTTGCTACAGTTAAATTTGTGGTCATTTAAATATCACTTTTACACTCATATTTTTCCACTTGCAGTTGCTACAGTTAATTTTGTGGTCGTTTAACTCTCACTTGTAGTACACTTACAGTTCAAACAGTTACTTGATAATCAATATATAATTTAATATTATTAAATATTTAATATTTTAAATAGAGTTCAATTTCTTATTTAATTATTTAATTATTTTATATTTTTGATCTTTAATTTTTTTATTGTTTTTAATATTGTTTTAATATTTAATATTTTACTATTTAATTTACTATTTTTATTTACTATTTTATTTAATACTTTATTATTTTATTAATACTTAAATTCCATTTTTATTATTTTATTTAGAGTTAATATTTTATTAATATAACAATATTATACTTTAATATAAAATTATTATATATTTAATTATTTATTTTTTAATATAAAAAATTACTTTATTAATATCATAATATATTTTATTATTATATTAATATTTTATTATGTTAATATTATAATAATAATTCAATATAATAATACTATAATGATAATTTATTATTAAATTATAATTATATTTTACTTTGTTAATTTTATATTTCTATAATATTACAATAATATTATAATAAAATTTATATTATAATAATTTTCAAGTATTTTTAATATTATAATATTATAAATACATTTTATTATTTTTGTAAGATTTTTTAATATTATAATAAAATTTATATTATAATAATTTTCAAGTATTTTAATATTATAATATTATAACTATATTTTATTATTTTTGTAAGATTTTTTAATACTTATATTTTATTAGTATTCTTAAAATTTTATTACTGTTCTTTAGATTTTCTTAAAATTTTATTTTATTTATTTAGTTAATATTTTAGTAATATTTTACTTTTTATACTAATATTTATTAATATTATTGTAATAAATAAAATATTAAGATTATTAATTTTTTATCTCAAATTTATTAATACAATTTAATTTGCAATAGTAGATATAATTTAATAGTATTTATAATATTTAAATCACTGCTACAGTTAATTTTGTGGTCAACTTTTCCACTTACAATTTTACATTACCAACCAAACACCGTAAAACACAATATACTTTACCATTTACACTTTCACTTTATCAACCAAACACCGTAAAACACAATATACTTTTCCATTTACACTTCACTTTATCAACCAAACACCGTAAAACACAATATATTTTCTCTGCTACAGTTCACTTTTCCATTCTCATTTTACGACTTACGACTTGCGACGTTTTGCAACGAAACAAACAGGCCCTAAGTGTCAACTGGGCTGTGTCGGTCCGTGCACGACTCAGACACAACAGGCCAACGACCGAGCCGGGCCGAGCTCGCCCCGCCGGCCAAATGGGGGCGGCTCGACCTCGGCCCGGATTCCATTTTTGGAACTCGGGTATGACCCGCGACCCAGGTGACTGGACCTGGGCCTACTCGGCCCGGCCCGTATGTTTTTAAAAAAAATAAAAACCTTGTTTTTAAAATGTCACACACACACATATACAAACACACACACACACATCCTTTGAACATAGTTATTCTGTAGGTTAGTGGGTTATCTGGCTTTTATAGTGATGGTGAGGCTTTGAGTTCGAATCTGAGAATTTACAACTATTTTTTTATATTTAATTTCACCAATAGGGTGGCTGGCGGCGGCGGTGGCGGGGCTAGTGGCACGACGGCGGGTAGTGGCGCAGGGGAATGGCGCACGACGGTGGAAGGCGAAGGGGGTCGGCCTGACCGATGGAGGAGGAGGCGGGTCGTGCCTGCCCCCGTGCCAGGGCCCGAGTTAGGCCCAGCCCGGATGGGCTGTGGGCTGCCAATGACGAACCCGGACACGACTCGTTGGGGAGTCGTGCTCGGGCCGGGTTTGGCCCGGTTACCTGGTGGGTCGGGTTGTGCTCGGGCCAACCCGGGTCGCGTCAGTACGGATTGCCGGCCCGTCCCGACCCAGTTGACACTCCTAATCATCGCATATATAGGGCCTGTTTGTTTCGTTGCAAAACGTCGCAAGTCGTAAGTCGTAAAATGAGAATGGAAAAAGTGAACTGTAGCAGAGAAAATATATTGTGTTTTACGGTGTTTGGTTGATAAAGTGAAGTGTAAATGGAAAAGTATATTGTGTTTTACGGTGTTTGGTTGATAAAGTGAAAGTGTAAATGGTAAAGTATATTGTGTTTTACGGTGTTTGGTTGGTAATGTAAAAGTGTAAGTGGAAAAGTTGACCACAAAATTAACTGTAGCAATGATTTAAATATTATAAATACTATTAAATTAAATCTATTATTGCAAATTAAATTGTATTAATAAATTTGAGATAAAAAATTAATAATCTTAATATTTTATTTATAACAATAATATTAATAAAATATTAGTATAAATAGTAAAATATTACTAAAATATTAACTAAATAAATAATATAAAATTTAAAAAAATCTAAAGAACATTAATAAAATTTTAAGAATATTAATAAAATATAAATATTAAAAAATGTTACAACAATAATAAAATATAGTTATAATATTAAAAATACTTGAAAATTATTATAATATAAATTTTATTATAATATTATAGAAATATAAAATTAATAAAGTAAAATATAATTATAATTTAATAATAAATTATCATTATAGTATTATTATACTGAATTATTATTACAATATTAACATAATAAAATATTAATATAATAATAAAATATATTATGATATTAATAAAGTAATTTTTTATATTAAAAATAAATAATTAAATATATAGTAATTTTATATTAAAGTATAATACTGTTATATTAATAAAATATTAACTCTAAATAAAATAATAAAAAATGGAATAAGTATTAATAAAATAATAAAATATTAAATTAAAATATTAAATTAAAATAGTAAAATATTAAATATTAAAACAATAAAAAGTTAAAGATTAAAAATATAAAATAATTAAATAATTAAATAAAAAATTGAACACTATTAAAATATTAAATATTTAATAATATTTAATTATATATTGATTATCAAGTAACTGTTTTGAACTGTAAGTATACTACAAGTGACAATTACATGACCACAAAATTAACTGTAGCAACTGCAAGTGGGAAAATATGAGTGTAAAAGTGAGATTTACATGACCACAAATTTAACTGTAGCAACTGCAAGTGGGAAAAGAAGAGTTGCAAAAGTGTTTTGCATTTTACATTTTGCAAACGAAACCAAACAACTTTAAATGTAAAGTTGCAAAACTTTTTGCATTTTGCAAACGTTTTGCAACTTACCAAACACGCCCATAATCAAACGAAACTTGTTAATATTATAATTTAAATTCTACTCAAAATATTATATTACAACAGACAAATAATTATCAAGACCATACGAAACCGCTTTCAAGAAGGGCCCACGTTCTCAACAATTCATCCATTTTGAAATTTGAAATGAGGGCCGTTGCAAAGTCGCATCGGTTTAAAAGGCAACCACCAGACTGGCGTTAAGTTAACCCGAAGGCACAATTTAAGCAAAGCAACTCCCCACACCGTCGAAGGTAACGGTAAATTAATGGTCAAGTTTGAAAATAAAAAATCAAGCTTGGGCGGGAAATTTAAGCGCCCAAATTGCCATTCTGACCACGGTTAGCCGGGGGTTAGTTACAGGCCTGGTTGTCCAATAAGCTTGCCTCGCGGGCTGCCGTCCAATTTAACCACGGTTAACAAACTCTGGTAAAAAATAGTAAGAAAAATAGAAAACCTAGGGTTTTCTTCACAAGCACCCCCTTCTCGCTTCCTATATAAAGCCCCAGCGAGGCTGCAGGCGAGCTCATCGGAAGGCGTCTTTGTAAACGTCTACCTCTAAAATTCTCTCTATCTCTTGCTCTCTTCCTCTATTTCTCGCTCTTTTCGATCTTTTTAGATCTCGCTTCAACTTTCTATTTGCTTTCCTCTTTTTTCATCGAAAATGAGAGAGTGCATCTCGATCCACATCGGCCAGGCTGGCATCCAGGTCGGAAATGCCTGCTGGGAGCTGTACTGCCTTGAACACGGCATTCAGGTATATTCAAATCTCTAGATCTGTATTCTTTTTATTGGTTTTTTTGGGGTATTTTTGGTGTTCAATAGCTAGGTAACCTTTATGTTGATGAGATCGCCAGATCTGTGTGATTGCTAGATCTTTTGAAATTTTTTATCGGTTTATTTTGTACATCTATGATTTTTCGTTGAAGAATTGGTAGTTCCGTGAATAAAATGGTTGATTTGCTAATTAAGTTGTTTGATTTGAAGGAGTTTGTTTACATTGCTCTAGATCTAGGGTTAATAGCCGGTTTATTTGATAGATCTGTAAATGCTTGGGCGTATTCTTGCAGATCTGAAATTTTTAGTAAGTAATTTTACTTTTTCCAAATAAAAATGCGCTTGTTTTGCTAAATTATTGTCAATTTTTGTCTCAGATCTATCGTTATTAAAGTAATGCGCTGAAAGCTTTTAGTTTAGATATTGAGTTATGCTTTCCAATCTTTTGATTTCGTGTTTGATAACTCTATGATTTTGGTTAACGTTTTCTGTGAGATATACGGATTTATATTTTAAAAGCAATTATAATCAAATGTGATATCTTTTTATACATGACAGATATTGATAAACTAGTTAGTTTATTAGGTTTAAATGTCAAGTTTTGATGAATCATTCTATCATATATTGATAAAAAATAGTTGATAAATACAATTGGTTTTAATTAATTTTTAATCTATTGAGTAATTATAGTATTTACATCAGTTTCATTGATATAGTCAGTGACTTGTAGCTGATGAATGCTCGATCTTTTCTCGTTCATTTAGATCCATATGTTTTAAAATGCACCTGCACAAGTTAATTTTATTTTTATCGTCACTATATTTTATCATGTTATTTTATTATTCCATGTTATAGTTTTTGACTGTTAGTTTAGGCCATCTCCAACCCACGCTAAAAATAGCGTGGGTTGGCTGGCAAATAATTGGCGCGGGGTCCAACCCCGCGCCAATTCGTACCGGCATTTTGCCGGGTCTACAGTGCTGCGCCAATTCTGGCGCAGCACTGTAGCACCCGGCAAAATGCCGGGTGCCTTTTTTTAATTTTTTTTTATTTTTTATTTTAGTTTAGTTTTAGATTTAGATTTTTTGTTAGTTTTATTTTAGTTTTAGTTTTAAATTTAGATTTTAGTTTTAGTTTAGTTTTAAATTTAGATTTTTTTTATTTTAGTTTAGTTTTAAATTTAAATTTAAATTTAGTTTACTGTAGCACCCAGCACTGAAAGTTAATTTAAATTTTAGTTTTTATATTTTTGTATTTTATTTAGTTTTTATATTTTAATTTTTTAATTATTTGTTTTTAAATTTATAATTTTACTTTGTTTAATTCAATATATTTTATTAAGTTTTTTATTTTAAGTTTACATTTTATATTTTTTATTTAATTAAATGAAAATAAATCTATTGTGCATTAGCAAAATCGTAGTGTAAAATAAATTCCTTTTGTATTTGTGATTCACCTCGCTCGTACAATTATCTAGTGTTTATATTGTTTTATATAAATTAAATGAAAAATAAATCTATTATTTTAAAAATTGAATATATTATTAAAAATTTCATATTTCTTATAATTGAATATAGTAGAATTAAAAAATAATTTCTTAATTTCATTAATAAAAATATTAATTAATTATTAAAGTTAAATATTAAATATTATATAAAATTATTAAAAAGTTAAATACATTTTAAAATATTTTAATAGTATTACGCAATTTACTTAAATTATCACATAATATGTTGATAATTAAAATTTGATACAATAAAATAATAATAATAATAAAATATGTAGAGAATATTCCATTTGGAGTGAAAAATGGAGTGATGGTTGGAGAGGTTTTTGTTGAACCCTCCATTTTGGAGTGAAAGTACACTCCAAAATGGAGGGTATGGTTGGAGATGCCCTTAAGCCTTAAAACTCCCTGTTTCAGCCTGATGGCCAAATGCCAGGTGACAAGACTGTTGGTGGAGGTGATGATGCTTTTAACACCTTCTTTAGCGAGACTGGCGCTGGAAAGCATGTTCCCCGTGCTGTCTTTGTTGATCTTGAACCCACTGTGATTGATGAGGTTAGGACTGGAACCTACCGCCAGCTCTTCCACCCAGAGCAGCTCATCAGCGGCAAGGAGGATGCTGCCAACAACTTTGCCCGTGGCCACTATACCAGTAATTATCCCTTGCGCTCAATTTGAATCATTGTGCTATTTGTATAATCAATCTGTTCTGATTCCTACTCTGTGTGTCCTCCTGCAGTTGGAAAGGAGATTGTTGACCTATGCCTTGACCGCATCAGGAAGCTTGCTGACAACTGCACTGGTCTCCAGGGCTTCCTTGTGTTCAATGCTGTTGGTGGAGGCACTGGCTCAGGCCTGGGCTCTCTTCTTCTTGAGCGTCTCTCTGTGGACTATGGCAAGAAGTCAAAGCTCGGCTTCACTGTTTACCCTTCTCCTCAGGTCTCAACATCGGTTGTTGAGCCCTACAACAGTGTCCTCTCCACCCACTCCCTTTTGGAGCACACTGATGTTGCGGTTCTTCTTGACAATGAGGCCATATATGACATCTGCAGGCGTTCTCTTGACATTGAGCGCCCTACATACACTAATCTCAACCGCCTTGTGTCTCAGGTTTGAACGAATTTCGATTTCATTTCTATCCAGTTTTTGATATGTTGATGTTTCAGACTGGCTAAGTTGTGTGTTATTATGCAGGTTATTTCATCTCTGACTGCCTCCCTCAGGTTTGATGGTGCACTGAATGTGGATGTTACTGAGTTCCAAACTAACTTGGTCCCTTACCCGAGGATCCATTTTATGCTTTCCTCCTATGCCCCCGTCATCTCTGCAGAGAAGGCCTACCATGAGCAGCTCTCTGTTGCTGAGATCACCAACAGCGCCTTTGAACCTTCCTCTATGATGGCCAAGTGTGACCCTCGCCATGGCAAGTACATGGCTTGCTGCCTCATGTACCGTGGTGATGTGGTGCCTAAGGATGTGAACGCTGCTGTTGCCACCATCAAGACCAAGCGCACCATCCAGTTTGTTGACTGGTGCCCTACTGGATTCAAGTGTGGTATCAACTACCAGCCACCTACCGTGGTGCCTGGTGGTGATTTGGCCAAGGTGCAGAGGGCTGTGTGCATGATCTCCAACTCCACCAGTGTTGCTGAGGTGTTCTCTCGCATTGATCACAAGTTTGACCTCATGTACGCCAAGCGTGCTTTTGTGCACTGGTATGTGGGTGAGGGTATGGAGGAAGGAGAATTCTCTGAGGCCCGTGAGGATCTTGCTGCTCTTGAGAAGGACTATGAGGAGGTTGGTGCAGAGTCTGCTGAAGGTGAAGACGGTGATGAGGGTGATGAGTACTAGGGGAGCTGCTGGCTCTGCCTGTTTCAATGTTGTTCTGTTGGTTGGTTCTGTTTTGTTCTATGTTTGGGTCAGTCTGCCCTTTTCTTGTTTCCTATGAAAGCCTGTTAGGCTTTGCTATGTTGGGTCTATGTTAAAACTATGCTATGCTGCTGCTATATTAATATTTGTCTCTGATGCCTATTCTGCCGACTATTTTGCTGCTTTGTTTCTGAAGATTGTTTGATGTCTGTAGTGCTTGATGCTTTGTCTTGTTTCAGTTTATCTGTTTTCAGTGGCTTTTTCTGTGTGTTTTGATGATTGCGGTTGATTGTTCATCGATCATGTTTAGTGTTTCATTTTTGTGTTGTTTTTGTGAAATACTGCATTGTGAAGTGTTGGAACATCCGATAAGTGAAGCAACATTTGTCTTTATATTTCTTATGAATTATTATGGCAAGATATTTGTAAAGATATTTGTCATATCATATGCTTGGAAAATAAGCCTAAGCCTTAAGTCGTATTGAAATAAGTAGACCACAAAATAATTGCTTCAATCCTTATGGTATTTGGTTTGGGCCAAAAAAACTTGAAAAAATATTAAAAAAAAAAAACCACTAGAAAAATGTGACAACAAAATTTCCATATGAAATTTGACAAAATGTGAATAATTTTCATTTCGTAATAACATTTAGATGACATTAGGGTAACTAGAGTATGACTTAACTACTGGCTATATGTGATTTAAATATATTGTAATGCTTGTGTTATAAACGAAACCAACAATCTGGTTTGTGTGGTTCCGTGTGTTGAATTGGATTCCGGGTCTAAAGTAAATCACAATCATCTATAAACACGGTTTTTGAATAATCAAGCCAACTGACTAAGTGCGGTCTCGTTCTAGATCTTATTTTGCATGCTATATAGAGACTTTGTTCATTGCAAGTATTCACAAAAATTCAAATAAAATAAAAATAAATCCAGTCTCTAGCCATCACGATCTATTTTACCATACAGAAACGCTGCTTGAAAGATGCACTTGAGCCTTGGGAAACATCACACTGAACGCACCATTCACAGATGAAACGTTCTGTAGATCAATGCCGCGAATCAATCTATATCGTTGGGCTCTGAACCATTTTCTCTCACAGAACAAAATTTCTATACTAAATAATTATACATTAAGACAGCAGTGATCTGGAATCAAGACTCAGAATCGAGTACAACAAACGTAGAGAAACTGTAGCCTAGTGAATATAAAGCTTGATACAACATGATCAATAACCGCGAGTGAATCCATAGAAATAATTTTTACTAAAGAACAATGACAGTTTGCGTTCAAACAAGTTGTACAAAATGCTTGGTATTGACAAGTCAGCAAATTTATTCATCAATTCACGATTTAACCAGGTGAAATGCTAGGAGAACAAGGTTTGTGTTTTTTATTACATACTACTTCTAAAAACAAAACCAAGTCAATCTGAAACAAACGGTCTACGAAAGTACTTGCCGCTTCTTATTTGCGTCCAAACTTTTCAACCAGATCCTTCTCAATCTCCATTCTCTTCTTCACCAACAGAGCATACTTAGAACAAAGCTCCTTGTTTCCAGCAGGCTTCGCAAGCTTTGGGCAAAGGGAAGTTTTTTCAAATTTGTCCCCATAGAGTGCTGAGATGGGCACAAATTTTCCCTCTTTCTTGCATAACCATCCGTGTGCTGCCCTCAATGCGGCACCCAGGGAAGCAGAATCTGTCAGTGACAGAAGAAGATTCATCGTGAGCCACAGAAACAGTAATGAGGAATATGCTATGAAGTACCTAAAAAGTGGCTTTGCATGCTATACACTTATTTTCTTGAGTAGTAACAGAAATGAAATTTGACATTTTTTTATTGATAAGCACAAAGCAAAGGCTCGAAACAGTTTAATACATACCAGGTCTTTGAACGATATAGACAGGACAACCAAAAATACTAGCTATAGAGCTAAGAATGGTCTCATTTGATGATGCCCCACCGGTGGCTATTATCCGTATGGGAGGAGTCGGCATGCCAAATCTCTCGGCATGGCCTCGCATTGAGAGGAACTGGCCTTCTATTATGGCACACACCTACATCAAAATTTGAAGATTGAGTTTTATCATCTCTCCACATGCTTTCATGCAAATACGATATAATAACAATTGTTAGTTTCCCAGGGTACCAACCTCTGAAGGAGCAGCAAATTCCTCTACCTCGTGCACTTTCATCTCATCCAATGAGTTGCTAGTGAAGTTCTCAATTACATAGCGATGGAATCCAACTACATATGGACGTAACTTCAAGTTAGCATGGAAGCTCTTCAATAATGACATTTAAATAACTACAATGATCATTTAGAAATGAGATATAAAAGGATATAATTTTTAAACTAACTTGGCAAGGGAGGTAGAATCTCATGGTCCATGTAGTAGAAACCTAATTTTCCACCTGAAATAACACAAAGTAACATGTCACAAAAATACTGCATATGCATAAAAATTCCAGTTGTAATGGGGCCTTAGAACCTAATGTTTATCAATCTTGTTGATGTAAAAGAATAGCAGCATAGACCATAAGTAGATACCAGGGCTATGGGTAAGACCAAAAAAAAAAAAAAAAAAAAAAAACTAAAAACATCAACTAAAATTTTTAGATTAAGAAAAACTGAGTCTATCATTAAGTATATCTTTGTGTAAGACAAATATACAATTCAAATTTTGGCAATGATATTCAAAGAAGCATGTAGTCTATCTAGGTTAAAAGTTCAGAAGATAAAGGAAGATCGGTATACGGAATCACCGATTTTATAGGATCTGAGGTATTGTCACTTTTACAAAGACGTGTATATACCACCTACCAGAACATACCACAAAGGAATTTACTAAGAAGTTTAATTAAATACTTGGAAGAGTTTTTCAACATACAACCTCACAAGGCAAAGTCTATTCCCAGGGTTTGGCACCTGAAACTGCTACCACTTGTTCATTCACCGTGCATTAACTCAGATCTATGGCGATCCACTAAGAGCAAGCTGAGCATAACCCAAAGGCCAAGCACCAGAGCTCTGTGAGGCTTGTGACAACATGCCTGTACACCTGCAAGCTCCAGCAGGAATGGGAATGTTCTTAGCAATCTCCTGGGCACTATTTGTTAGAACAGAAAGCTATGATTTTCCATGGTTATAGCTTATCCAAACTGCAACTAAAGGCAAAGACAGCCAGTGGACCTAGGGGTGATGAATTCCCTACCTAGATCCTCCAAGGTGCTGAGATCAACAAGGGTGGTTAAATCCGATAACCAGAGCTTATGCCTCTCATTCCTTATCTTTTTAGTGTAAACTTTCCCTCTCTTCCTTACCTAGGTGGTCACTTGTACTTGTCATCATTTCGTATCTCCTGAAATGAAAATGCCAACTCCAAGGGGGTTGTGATTTCTCTCTCGGAAAAAAAAAGGCTTGTTGCCACTGGTGTTCCAGTGAAGTATATGAGTAATCCAAGATAGTGTTTTCTGCTTATTGTTCGATAAATGCGATAAATGCAAGATATATTGAATTTCTTACTGGAGTCAGCTCCCATATGGATATCTTAAATGATAAAAAGTTGGATCATCTATGGATCACCTGAACTTGCATGATGTTATTCCTCGAAGAGTATCACCCTTCTAGGGCAGGGCCCTAAAGTCAGCGTCTTCCTTTTGTCTTGGCCTTCGTGTCTGCTGTGGAGTAGGTGAACAGTAAAGTTTTGGCAAGATAATTGGATTGGTGATATTCCTTTAAAGATTGCCTTCCCTTCTCTCTTTGCTGTGGCATGGGATGCCGAGGCTTCAGTTGGTTCTCAGATCCATCAGGGGCATTGGAATCTCTTATTCCACCTTCCTCCATATTAGGAGCAGCTCCATGCTTTATCCAGCCTTTTCCACATTTTTGCAGCAACATCAGCACTCAAATGCCCACCAGCACTCAAATGCCCACGATTGCAAACATGGAATGATCACTCTTCGGGGACTTTCACTGTCCGATCCATGTGTTGCCATCTCCAGCCAAATGGACCCCTGTAGGCGAGTCCTTTCTACACAGCTTTTGTGGTTGCCTCCTGGCCGGATTCTATCCGACAATTATGGGATGATTGGAGATTGACACACATCATGTCTACCAGGAGGCATGAATGGGACACCGTGGTTCAGGCGGTCATATGGTCCTTGTGTCTGGAACGCAATTCGAGGATCTTTCGTTTCAAGAAGGAGCCCCCCAACTGTATTTTTTCAGAAGCTCTGTTCTTTGCCAGTTTGTGGCTTGCACATCTTGCCAGACATATTTTGGTATTGTAATTTTCTCTTTTTTTGGGCTTACCTTATTAGTAAGACCTTTTTCTATCTTTTCTGTATGTATGTTTTTTATATATTAATAGTATTTTGACCGGGCTTCTTTCTGAGGCCCCATCTTTCTCTTAAAAAAAAAAAAAAAAATACTAAATCTATAGATCTCCGGGGATTTGACCACTGGCAGCCCTGCACACACGCAAATGAAAAGAGACAACGCAACCTTTTCCGTGGAAAAGGTGCAGGCTTCTTGCCACTGGCATCTCGAAGTACAGAAATGGTGCAACAACTATGCATGACCATCATGATGCTTCCTGGATGGAGGATTTCATGTCTCAGGAGTCAGAAGCCTACCATATGTGATGATAAACAAAGGAATAACAGCAAAACACCCCTCCTTTCTCCTTCCCTCCCAGTGTGCATGAAGTGTGTATGAGATGGTATTCGGAGTAGCATATGTATACACATGCATTTATGCTTGTGTAACATGGAATTATACATTCCATGTATGTTGAATAAATCATCAATTTGATGGTAAACAAGAAGGTAAGAGTGTGCCTAAAAATTGAAACATATATACTAACCAGTTAGCTGGTCGCCTAACATGCTTATTGTATGCATTCCAATATGAAAAAAAGAGATTTCAGATCAATGAAGGAACATTAGAAGGTAAGTGCTTCCAATCAGAAAAAAGAGAGATTTTCAGATCAATGAAGGATCATATCATACAAGGTAAAACAACATATAAATTAGAGCAAATAAAGTGAAAATACAAACCATTAAGAGCAGGAGTTTTCTCCAAAAACTTGTTGAACACATCCCACGAGCGTTCTGCGCATCTATTACGTACATCTACAAATATAATGTAGTCAAATTGTCACTATGAAGGCAATGATACGAGAATTTAGCGTAAAAATGTAAAACCAAGGCCAACATGAAGCGGAACCTTCTCTAGCTAGAGAACCATTTTTGTAACACAGCATAACCATATAGCATTTCGGGTCAACAGGATTAGGGAAAACATGCCCTTCTAGACTTGGTTGAGGCTCACTTGTTATTCCAAATACCTATAACAACCATGACCAGAAGGCGGATGAATATCACCTAATTTAACTTAAAAAACTACAGGCACTCAATCACAGAGAAACTAGGAATCTAACTTACAGTGTCACTGGTTCCAAGACTTATTGCCAGATCACCAGGAGTATTAAGAGTCAAACCTGCAGAGATGAAAGCAGTTATATGTGATTAATGGTCATGTATTTCATTCTTTTAGTGGAAAATGAGAATCTAGAAAGATAGGCAAAGTCCAGAGTGTTCAGTTGTTATAGCAGAGCTCGCAGAAATCCTTCCCTAGATCATGGAGAAGATCAAGACATTAATGCAAGACTAATTGCATTAACCCACAAAATCCAGAAGTTGCAAACAATTTAACTTAACAGAGTAAAAAGTTGTAATTGGGAACTTCATTCACCTGCTAAGCTGTTGGGATTGTCTCCGGACCACTGAATAACCAGACAACTGTCCTTGAAGTGATACCTATTAAAATTTAATAATTCAGAGCCAGTAATACTAATACTAGTCATGATTCATTTATGAAATCTTATTAAATTACTGATGGGCGTCAATAATAAACTGGACCTTAAGTTCCAGATATTCTAGTGATCAAGAATGTGCTGACCATTTACATTGTAGATACATGTAGAATCTCAGCTGAACTTAACAGATAACATGCCTTGGTAACATGAAGTTGATTCCTTTTAGGCTGCAATGTGGCTCGCAAAGTTTCAAAACCATGCAGAACTTTTTCAAGCTATTCAGTTTTATTTTTCATGTATAAACAAGAAGATGGACAGTAAAAGGATAAATAATAAACTACAAGATAATAATTCATCATATGGAAGATTTGAATATTCAAACATTCAAAACACCTCCTGTGTAACTCCTAAACTCAATAACATCCAGCATTTGACATTGACAACGAAAACAACAAAAAAAAAAAGGGAACAACAATGAAAAAGTTCTTCATGTACACATAGGATTTGTATGGTACTCCTCATTACTGAAATTTTTGTTTTATGGTCATGAAAGATTATTTGCAGCAATCGCTTTTTCTAAGATACTAAGTAAATTACATAATAAATCATCCAGGTTTTGTATAGTTTCAAGCACTCCTTTTACTTTCAATTTTTTAACCATCCATGGAAAGAAAGAATAGAAAGTCCATACAAGATTGCATGGTTAAAGGAATATGAAATAGGAAATTTCCAAATCCTGTTCTATGTTGATGTTTCTGCATCCAGCACTACTATAACAGACTCGCTTAGCATTCCGCAAGTGCATGACAAGTTTCATCTCATTTTTAAGTCCTAAAAGTTGCTTTCCCTACTACAAAAGCCTTTAACATCTCTCCCCCAAGTTCCTCTTCTCTACCAATCTTTGATACCCATGGGATTACTTATAGACATATGTTCCCACTAAACAAAAAGGCACCGAGAAGGATCTTAGTTATCAAACTTGGAAGTGTATGTTAGAAAACAAATGAAGAATATGCAGTCAAGGTATGGTAATTGACACCAACATATGACAGTTAAATCAATTATCTAGGAAATTATATATGATTCTTTACAAAGTGAAGTTTCGTATTTATGACAATATCTTGCATTTTTAGACTCACTTGTCAACAAAATAACGAGCTATTGAACCAGCAACTGCATGAGCTGGCACTAGTTTGCCCAGCTTCTCTTCCAATCCTGGTGCAGTGGCCTATCAAGAAAGAAAAGGAAATGGTAGAATTAGGAATACGTTTAACACTAATTTCATTTTCAGATAGAGTAATAAGGAACCAACCTCCAGAACAATTTTAGACCATACACGCTCTCTAATATCCATCAAGTTCATTCCGGCTGCATCAGTCTCATCAATACTAGCATATCCCCCAATGAAAATAGAGGCCATAAAAGAACTAACAAGGGAAATCCTCTCGGTCTCATTGTAAATATCTTGCTTCGTCTCATATAACTTCCGAATTTGAGGTCCTGTGAATCTCTCATAAGCACGAGATCCAGTAAGTTTCGATAACTCCAATGCACCTCCAACAGCTCTCTCTATCTCTCTGCATTGTGAAGTGGTACTACTATCCATCCACACCGGCGATTCCTTGGTAGAGAAAGCATTTTCAAGTTGAGATAGCAACGGCTTGCTAGGATCCAATGAGGCTAACATGGCTGAACTTCCATTCTTCCAGTAAACGCTGCCATGTTGCTGTCCACTCCCTGAAACGGCGACAACCTTGCTGAAATCCAATTTCGATTTTAACTTTTCGAGGAGAATGTCAAGAGCCTCCACCCACATCAATGTGGGGGAAACTATTCTCCCATTCTCCAAGGGGTCTCTGTAAACCCCATCTTTGGTTTTGTAGTGTGGCAACTGAGAATCAAAATGCAGAGTCTCCGAAGCAATGATGGTGAGGTTAGCATCAAGCACAGTTGCCTTTAGTGACCTGTTGATAGAGATCAGAAAGTCATTTTAATCAATTAACACTCATTTTACACTTAGAATTCATGGCTACAAAAAATTAAAATATGCGGGGCCTTCCTTCTTCTGGAGAAAATAACTGCAATTGTCAAAATGCCTAAATGTGAATTCTACTATAAAGTATACAGTGAAGGAATCTAGCAACATTAGATGGCTTTGTTTTCTACTTGAGGAGCAGATCAATCTACGTGAGTTCATCCTACTCTTGGCAAGCCACTGACTTAAATTACATAACTGATATTCTGACAATTTTTAGCCAAAATTGATAATTATCTCTTGCGTTTTGCATTTATTCTGACCCAAAATCACATCTAAACTGGAAATAATGAAACCCAAATGAATGAAAATAATTACTAATACGAAAAGAGGAAGACCCTTAGTTCCATCGAATAAAACCCTAAACTATTCTGATCATAAATAAGAAAAAAAATCCAAAACCCGAAATTGAAACTTGAAATCAAAATCAAAAGGATTGCGTGCTTACTGAGTGGAGCTATCGAACCCGAGGAAAAGGGAATCCTGCGGGAGAGAGAGAGCCATTGCTGCTGACTCGTCGATGGAGCCCATGAAGTCTTCTGCTTGAGTTTCAGAGAGAAGACAAAGCTGGTAATTGGGTAAAAGTGAAGAAAAGGGAGGGCTTTTATGGATAAGATGAAGGTCATGAGAATTTCATTTGGGATAATTTTCATTTTTAAAGAAAGGATTAATAACAATCAGATCACACGAAATCTTTTTAGATCGCCATAAATGGAGGAAAACGAGCTAAAAAGAGGTAACGGAAAGAGGAGCCGATATGGCTTGATTTTGAATATTTGGAAAATTATTGGGATAAATTTCCGAGATTAGAGGAGATAAAACAGTTTCTAGATTTTTGATTCAGTTTTTTATTTTATTTTTTTGGATAATTTAGAGATACAATTACCGATGTAACGGGAGGGGAAGAAAATTTTCAGATATTTTGACAATAAAAGTTCAAAAGAAAAAAGAGGAAGATAAGATCGTATTAAATGGAAAAGAAATAAGGAAAAAAAAGAAATATCCTGATATTTATAAAGTTTAAAAGGAAAAATAAGTGGGCTCTCACATGTCAGATTTTGAGTGTTTTTGAAGTAAAATGTTTTGAAATTTGATAGTGTACTATTTAGCTAAAAAATTGAGGTGGAGGTTGCGTTTTCTTTCTCAACTTCGCAACAAACAAATATACTAAGGGCATGTTTGGTTGTCGTTGTAACGGTCTCAGATAATAATAACCTCAATTGACTTAAACATCTTTAATAATCAAAAGATTATCATAATCGTCTATAATTTCTTAAAAATTTCGACAACATCTCCTTTGTATTTAGTGACTTACTCCAAATACATAATACACCCATATCAGCCTACACGACTCATCTCAATCCAATACATAATCAACTCAAAGTTTAACCACACAGTCATAATAAGATTTCGGTTTGACATCGCCTACTTATCAAGTCTATAGATTAGATAGATCTCGTTACTAATATCCACTGTAATATGTGCTTGAGAGTACCCCTCTTAGTATTCACAATATAACTCAGAATTTTATAACTCCAACTTAATTATAGTCATTACAAACTATCTCATCTATACATTAATATATATCAAATAAGAATAATACATGCTACAAGTACATATCAACTAAAGTTATAAGTATGTTCAATAAAATCTTTCAAAGTAATAACATATTACTATATTTGTAATAAGTTTAATAGCAATGAAACTTCTCCTCATAACGCCCAAAGCCTAAGTTGGGCCTCCATCTCGCCGCAACCTGAAAATATGAAACTGGGGGGAGTGAGCTCGGCAGCTCAGTGAGTAGAGTTAGAAAGAAATCAAAGAATAATGAACATAATCAATAATGAGCACGATTTTTCAAGCAATAGGACAAATCTAAATGAACAAGAGAGGCAGAAAATTGACATCTCGTGATATAACAATCAAGATAATTATCTCCATGATCTTCGGAAAAGGTCTGATTCTTTTGGTCATGAATTTCTAAACACTTTCTTGAGTTCTTATTCTACATGTGATAGGATTTATGGGTTGTATAGAACAATTTTTTTTGTTTAGTTATTTAACTTATTACCGAATTCATCTTATGTGTATGCAACAAATATTACCCACGTATCTTGTATTCCAAACACGGTGATACACCAAACATAATAACTAAGTCATAAACATAGTTTATGTCCCGAATAGCACATGTATCACAAAACATACTTGTATTTTATATATATAAATATCTTGTATAAGCATGCATATATTTATACAAGTACATTATTGTATTCACATATGATTTTATACATATATATTTATATAAATTCATCCAACCTATTTCACTCCATAATTTATCTAAAATAAATTCAAAAATCCTCTTCACACTAATAAATCAAATCATCATTTTTAATTATTTTATTTAATCCCAACAATCCCGAAACTAAAATATTCAATCGAGATTTAATAATCCGGGTGTTACAATTCTACCCCTCTTACAAAAGTTTTGTCCTCGAAACTTGGAACGCTAGGAATGCAAAACCTCTTATATTATGTTCTTACGATTTGATTAAATCCTGAGTCGCTTGATATTTTAATCATTCCCTTACTCCAGTGTCCCATACCACTGGCAGCTCATACTGAGATCCCACACCCCCAGCAGAGCACATCCGAATTATGACATGTGGGTACTATAATTTGGACATAAGGCAGTGACTATATATCCTGCGTTTCAAGATTAATCATATACGTAAGAATTACCTCCTTAAATCATTCACATCAAATAACACATTCACATACAAGCAAACACATGCTTACATATCAATCTTAGAAATCAATCGTAGGAATCTATCCTTTTCCTATGGCAACTATTCTATATCAAAATCTTATTCTAAGTCCTACGCTCTGATACCAAGTGTAACGGTCTCAGATAATAATAACCTCAATTGACTTAAACATCTTTAATAATCAAAAGATTATCATAATCGTCTATAATTTCTTAAAAATTTCGACAGTACCTCCTTTGTATTTAGTCACTTACTCCAAATACATAATACACCCATATCAGCCTACACGACTCATCTCACTCCAATACAGAATCAACTCAAAGTTTAACCACACAGTCATAATAAGATTTCGGCTTGACATCGCCTACTTATCAAGTCTATAGATCAGATAGATCTCGCTACTAATATCCACTGTAATATGTGCTCGAGAGTACCCCTCTTAGTATTCACAACATAACTCAGAATTTTTATAACTCCAACTTAATTATAGTCATTACAAACTATCTCATCTATACATCAATATATATCTAACAAGAATAATACATGCTACAAGTACATATTAACTAAAATTATAAGTATGTTCAATAAAATCTTTCAAAGTAATAACATGTTACTATATCTGTAATAAGTCTAATAGCAATGAAACTTCTCCTCATAACGCCCAAAGCCTAAGCTGGGCCTCCATCTCACCGCAACCTGAAAATATAAAACTGGGAGGGAGTGAGCTCGACAGCTCAGTGAGTAGAGTTAGAAAGAAATCAAAGAATAATGAAAAATAATCAATAATGAGCACGATTTTTCAAGCAATAGGACAAATCTGAATTGTAACGCCCCGATCCCGGCGATACGGGGACGTCACTGCAACGTATATACGTAGGTCAGAACTACCCTCCCGTATATACGCTAAGCATCAGTACAAACAAGAATCAGAGTACGGAAGCAAATGGTGCATTATACATTCCAACACATATATACAATTACAGAATTATCACCAGAGTGATTACAATATTACATGAATATCATATCACTAACATGCGCAAATGCGGGAATACAAGGAAATGTACAAAAGATATATACATGAACAGTACAATAGAGTGCTCACGAGATAGCTGGAAATCCACGCTACCGCTGCGCACTCTGATCAGCAATAAGAAGACTCCGCCCGCTCCAGAACCTGGACATAAGAATCCAGGGGAGTCAGTGAAACTCCCCAGGCGAGTATGATACAATGCCAGGTGGCGAGCCAGGGTAAACACAATATGAATATAACAAAGGATATCAAGTTCAGAAAACAGGGGTTAGAACACGAATATAGAAGGTATGAACGAGTACAACATAAGTATCATAAATCAGGAAATCCAGGGTAAAGCTGATTATATGCAAGATTGATTTTATACGCTTAAATCACGGTCCCATGAGAATAGTACATCGAAGGAATAATCCAAACAAGGAAACCCTCATATATATACCATTATCTCATATTATCGTAATCCAAGTGCATACAATAGAATAACAGGAACACTTATTATTATTACTCGTCTGACCCATATATCTAGGCATGTGTCCAGGTGTGCACCCCAACACACATACATCCATATATAAGCAAGTCGAGGGTTGTTAACGGAAGCAGATGGAGAACTGACAGAGCTTCTTATAGTGGTTCACATACACCGGGGACCAGTTTGTTGGTCCAACGGTTCCCACCACCTGGGACCGGTTTGGAGGCCAAAGTCCCCCTATATGTACTCATGTGGGCCCTAAGTCCCACTATAGTCGTCCGCCATATATATATCATATCCATCACTATAAGCAAGGTATCATTCCGGCATCCATCACTTCCTCCCATACCCCATACAAGTTGTCCTTTTTATGATTTATTAACATAATTATCAGATTAAGGGAATGAGCAATATCATAACAGTAATACATAACAGTGATCAGTACAAACAGTAATCAGGTACTACATTCCCTTTATCGTGATAATTATAAGAATCGGTGTATCATGCTGGTGTCAAGAGATAGCATGACAAGTGGTGATATGAATCAAGTAACCAGTCAAGTCAGGAGATAGATGATAGTCTGGGTAAGTCATGGCACAACATAAAGGTCTTGCCAAATAGTGGCATGTCAAGTGGTCTGGCGATAACACAGAAGATGTCAGGTGATATACATGTGTTAAAAGGAAACATGCAATTGACAAGTCTGAAATAATAGCATGGCAATCATAGGAGAAACTCAGAAGTCAACGACCACGAAGGGTCGGCCACGCATGGTATGAAAACAGTAAAAAGATATAAAGCATGAAATACAATACATGAAGACTAGAACGAGAATACTATCATAATCAATGAAATGGGAAGCAAGAGGGTAGCGAGTAAGAATACTCGCCCAAATCACCAAAACGCCGAAATATCCGGAATCCACTGAAGTTCGGGATGCGCCATAACCTGTGATATAAACATGTAGAGTGAAGAGAAGTGAGAAAGAAAGTAGGGTAAGTGATGTTTGTCAAGTGACAAGTCAAATGATACCTATATGTGATATAAGTCTAGAGGGTAAGGTTCATGTTCAAGGAAGTAATTAATCAGAACAGGCTGCCAGAATTAGTCGACTAGGTTGGAAGAGTAGTCGACTAATAGAGGGGTTAGTCGACTAGAAATATGGGGTAGTCGACTAATACTGTGATCCAGAGAGTTTGGGTTTCTGTTTCAGGAAGAGTTAGTCGACTAGGTAAAATGGGTAGTCGACTAACAGGGAACTACAAGTCGACTAACAGATACTTAAGTCGACTAAGTCTGTGATATAGAAAGTTGGGGTTTCTGCCTCAGGATAAATTAGTCGACTAGGGGAGAATGGGTAGTCGACTAATAGTCTATAGTCGACTAATAATATAGTCAAGTCGACTAGGGCCGAGAGTTAAGGTTTCTGGTCTAAGGAGGGTTAGTCGACTAGGTGAATTCAGGAGTCGACTAATAGGGATTTCCAGAGAGTTGATCAGTCGACTAATATTTGGGGTAAGTCGACTAATACTGTGTTTTCCAGAAAAACTAGGTTTCAGCTAAGTGTTCTAGTCGACTAGGTTATAGGTCAAGTCGACTAATACTGGTCGGGGAGCAGTTTACAGAACAGAACTTGGAGGTTGTTCTAGATGGTAAAAATGTGATTTTTATGGTGCAAGTGTTCAAGAGTTCACATCACAAGAATATAGAGAGCTATCTAGGTCTTGGTGAGTAAGGTACTCACATGGATGGGTTGGATTTGGGGTTTCCCAAGATGAAGAAGATGATGGCTTCAATCCATGAATTGTTGTTGAAGCTAGGGTTGAAGGAGTGGATCTTGGTGTTGCCTTGGGGTTGGTGGTTGGAGATGAAGCCCTGTGGTGAAGCCCTAGATGGGTTCTTGAAGTCTTGAGATGGATCCTTGAAGCTAGGGTTTTGGTGGAGGAGATGAGAGGATTTTGGAGGAGCTCTCTTGTTGAAGTGGAAGAGAAAAGGGTGATTTGCAAATGAAAAGGATTATATAGGTTGGGGATTTTGTAAAGGAGATTGAAATAGGATAAATGCAAGGGGGCTTTGTGTGAAAGGGGAGGGGTGAGGTGTCCCTAGGGTGGCCACTTGGCCGGCCATGGGTGAGAGAGAGAATGAGTGGGGTTAGGTGAGAGGGTGAGTGGGAAATGAGGTGGCATGACAAGGTGGAAAATGGAATTTGCGATAATTGGAAAAATGCCCGAATTTCAGTACTTCGGAATGATCTGAAAATTTTACCAAAAATCAAGAATAACATATAAAGACCAATAGTGAAATCCGTTCGAAGAAATACTGTATAGTTTTGAAACTAAAAATTCCGGAACCAGTTATCTACCGACTCCGTTGGAATTTTCATAAAATCATAAAATCCTCAGAAAAAGAATGTAGGTAGAAAATATGATTCTAAGAAATAAAGTCTAAAGAACCATCATGAAATTCCAAGCCGTTTGTAAAATAAAAATCCGGGAATCGGTCAGCGGCACTGGCCGACACCGGTTTGGAGAAATTCCTTTAATCCAAGATAATTCCAGAAAATCATATAAAATCTAAAATATTGGAAAATAATCTTTGAACTGAAATTGGTCAAATCTAAACATCGGAAAGGCCAATCGGGTAATATACTAGGATCGGGTCCTTCGGTTCAGACTAGGGCTGACTCCGTGTCCACGAATCCAAATCCAAAACAAAAACAATCATATAAGGAATTCATCATACAGAATAAATACAGGAAACAAATCGAAAAAATACGACTGAAAATCTGAATACGTAACTAAGTACGTATTCCAGAAACGGGGTATTACAATCCACCCACCTTACAAAAAATTGCGTCCTCGCAATTTCGTTAAGGGGTAAATTGAACACAAAGGGGACAAGGGCTGGAATAAAGGCTTCATAAAACCAAAACAGGGAAAGGATATGGAAAGGATCTAGGAATCGAAGGGAAGATAGTCAAGGGAGGATTAGAAATCAAAGGAAAGATAGTCAAGAAATAGATAACTCTGCACTTGTAGTTGGAAAGTATAACCAAGACTCATGTATTCCAGTTGCAAATCTCTTTACCATTGATTTGCCGTCTGGACGTACTGAGGAAGTTAGAGCCTAAGCTCTGATACCATCCTGTAACGCCCCGATCCCGGCGATACGGGGACGTCACTGCAACGTATATACGTAGGTCAGAACTACCCTCCCGTATATACGCTAAGCATCAGTACAAACAAGAATCAGAGTACGGAAGCAAATGGTGCATTATACATTCCAACACATATATACAATTACAGAATTATCACCAGAGTGATTACAATATTACATGAATATCATATCACTAACATGCGCAAATGCGGGAATACAAGGAAATGTACAAAAGATATATACATGAACAGTACAATAGAGTGCTCACGAGATAGCTGGAAATCCACGCTACCGCTGCGCACTCTGATCAGCAATAAGAAGACTCCGCCCGCTCCAGAACCTGGACATAAGAATCCAGGGGAGTCAGTGAAACTCCCCAGGCGAGTATGATACAATGCCAGGTGGCGAGCCAGGGTAAACACAATATGAATATAACAAAGGATATCAAGTTCAGAAAACAGGGGTTAGAACACGAATATAGAAGGTATGAACGAGTACAACATAAGTATCATAAATCAGGAAATCCAGGGTAAAGCTGATTATATGCAAGATTGATTTTATACGCTTAAATCACGGTCCCATGAGAATAGTACATCGAAGGAATAATCCAAACAAGGAAACCCTCATATATATACCATTATCTCATATTATCGTAATCCAAGTGCATACAATAGAATAACAGGAACACTTATTATTATTACTCGTCTGACCCATATATCTAGGCATGTGTCCAGGTGTGCACCCCAACACACATACATCCATATATAAGCAAGTCGAGGGTTGTTAACGGAAGCAGATGGAGAACTGACAGAGCTTCTTATAGTGGTTCACATACACCGGGACCAGTTTGTTGGTCCAACGGTTCCCACCACCTGGGACCGGTTTGGAGGCCCAAAGTCCCCCTATATGTACTCATGTGGGCCCTAAGTCCCACTATAGTCGTCCGCCATATATATATCATATCCATCACTATAAGCAAGGTATCATTCCAGCATCCATCACTTCCTCCCATACCCCATACAAGTTGTCCTTTTTATGATTTATTAACATAATTATCAGATTAAGGGAATGAGCAATATCATAACAGTATACATAACAGTGATCAGTACATAACAGTAATCAGGTACTACATTCCCTTTATCGTGATAATTATAAGAATCGGTGTATCATGCTTGGTGTCAAGAGATAGCATGACAAGTGGTGATATGAATCAAGTAACCAGTCAAGTCAGGAGATAGATGATAGTCTGGGTAAGTCATGGCACAACATAAAGGTCTTGCCAAATAGTGGCATGTCAAGTGGTCTGGCGATAACACAGAAGATGTCAGGTGATATACATGTGTTAAAAGGAAACATGCAATTGACAAGTCTGAAATAATAGCATGGCAATCATAGGAGAAACTCAGAAGTCAACGACCACGAAGGGTCGGCCACGCATGGTATGAAAACAGTAAAAGATATAAAGCATGAAATACAATACATGAAGACTAGAACGAGAATACTATCATAATCAATGAAATGGGAAGCAAGAGGGTAGCGAGTAAGAATACTCGCCCAAATCACCAAAACGCCGAAATATCCGGAATCCACTGAAGTTCGGGATGCGCCATAACCTGTGATATAAACATGTAGAGTGAAGAGAAGTGAGAAAGAAAGTAGGGTAAGTGATGTTTGTCAAGTGACAAGTCAAATGATACCTATATGTGATATAAGTCTAGAGGGTAAGGTTCATGTTCAAGGAAGTAATTAATCAGAACAGGCTGCCAGAATTAGTCGACTAGGTTGGAAGAGTAGTCGACTAATAGAGGGGTTAGTCGACTAGAAATATGGGGTAGTCGACTAATACTGTGATCCAGAGAGTTTGGGTTTCTGTTTCAGGAAGAGTTAGTCGACTAGGTAAAATGGGTAGTCGACTAACAGGGAACTACAAGTCGACTAACAGATACTTAAGTCGACTAAGTCTGTGATATAGAAAGTTGGGGTTTCTGCCTCAGGATAAATTAGTCGACTAGGGGAGAATGGGTAGTCGACTAATAGTCTATAGTCGACTAATAATATAGTCAAGTCGACTAGGGCCGAGAGTTAAGGTTTCTGGTCTAAGGAGGGTTAGTCGACTAGGTGAATTCAGGAGTCGACTAATAGGGATTTCCAGAGAGTTGATCAGTCGACTAATATTTGGGGTAAGTCGACTAATACTGTGTTTTCCAGAAAAACTAGGTTTCAGCTAAGTGTTCTAGTCGACTAGGTTATAGGTCAAGTCGACTAATACTGGTCGGGGAGCAGTTTACAGAACAGAACTTGGAGGTTGTTCTAGATGGTAAAAATGTGATTTTTATGGTGCAAGTGTTCAAGAGTTCACATCACAAGAATATAGAGAGCTATCTAGGTCTTGGTGAGTAAGGTACTGTAACGCCCCGATCCCAAGGATACGGAGACGTTATGGCGACGTACATACGCAAGGTGAAAACAACCTCACGCGTACGTTAAGCCTCAGTACAATACAATACCTCCATATAGATCTGAGGTCCAGCATGAAAGCAGTACAAGAATACCTGCAGAAAGAGGTCAGCGATCATAACAGATATGAAAATAAGGATAAATACGATAACAGAAATAAAGCACTAAAATACCTATGAATAGTCCTGATGCGGAATCTCCCATGTGACTCCAAGGCACTCTCTGAAGCTATGGTAACTCGGATCGCCAATCTGGGCATGCAAACCCAGGGTCGTCAGAAAGCGACCTAGTGAGTGGTAAAACTGAAGGAGGCAGTAATATATACTATAGTACTACAAGCATGATACTACTATAGATACGTGATGGTGTATACCATATAATAGGCAGTAGAAATCTATCAACATATAAGCAGTAGGAACATGTAAACAGGTCATCTTTTATTACCATTATTATCTAACCGGTTATCATCAGGTCATGTCTCTAATCATATCCAGTTTATAGAATATATAATGTTATCTAGTGATGACGAGTGTACATGCTAGTGGTGCTGTGATAACAGTGAATATGCAGATGGGCATATGCTACCTAACCAGTATCGGTGTAGTGCATAGATAGTAATGATGTATGCAAGATTACATAAAATAGACTATATGCACATATGCATGAATAGTATGCTACTACAGAAAGTGTAACATGTATCGGGTAAAGTAATAAATAGACATGTAACATGATATCGGATAAATGATCAGGTACAACAAGAAGTACAACTATACAATAGAGAACATGTATCAGGTAAGGAACAGTAACAAGTACAACTATACATGTAACAGGCAGGTCATGTCAAAGTCATGTCATTTATACAATAGTAGCGATCAGTACCACCTGCTATTTTAATTACTCTCTTCCAGTGTCCCATACCACTGGCGGTTCATACTGAAGCCCGCACCCCAGTCGAACCCATCCGGACATGGCCTACGGGTACCATTATCCAAACGAGAGAGTAATCAAATAACAAATGTTCCCGATGTCACTATCGTGTATACTATTTTATTATGTTAATTGGAAACCCATGGTCGAGGAGTTCTTATCGGGTGAGTGTATCCCGTGCATACCCGGGACAACGGCCTTAAACAGATCCCTGGCTGCTGAGACCAGGGCCAGCCCGCTAGAGCTGTAACATGTAACATGAGTAACAGATGGTAGCCAGCACTACCCGGTCCCCTGCAGTGGGACCTCAATATGGATCCAGTACATCCACCCGATAAGGTCTAGTCAACCGTCAAGTCTCCCCCATACCCAAGTTATCTTTATGATCTGATATGTGATATGTCAAGTATACAATGTAACAAGAACAATTACAGTACATGGTACGGGTAACATGATTACTGGACCTGAGCTCTGTTGATAGCATAGAACAATATCACGAGAATCAGGAACAATATAACATGAACAAGATATCATGAACAATATACCGGGAAACGGGAACACTAGATGTGGGATTCTAGAGGTGGCCCCCGTGGCTTGGATCCACGTGGCACTTAGTTCCACACATCGCATATCAACAGCAGTCATGTCCAGTAACAGAAATATCCATATCATGTCCAGTATCGGGAATATCCATATCATATCCAGTATCGGGAATATCCATATCAGTAACAGGAACCAATCATATATCATGAATACGGGAACATGGAACAATAATACATGTAATAAGCATGGTGATCCATATGACAAGAAGATAGAAACAACACAGGCATGTGTAACTGAAATATGTAAGCATGACATGGATGTGTATGATGATCATGCTAATATGAATGATCCTGCTAATATGAAATGCGGTAGTCTGTGCAATGATATGCCGAGAATCCACGTACCGAGGATAACAATACCTGACATAACGGTATTTCGTGAAATGGTGTCGCTACGTCTCGGTAGGTTATGCCTATGAAATAACAAGTGTGTCGTGACATAGTATTTATGTAACATGCACAGGTAATAACAGTGGTCGACTGTGTCTTATAGTAACGGTGTCTAGCATGCATGTAACGTGACTATGATACAGTACATGTCATAAGAGTGTACACCCGCGTGTCGGTAGCTGTGCAGGTCATGACTGTATCCGAGTTGTCTATGTCAGTATACCTAGTAGCATTCTATGGCATTCCTATTTCAATGACTGTACGATTATGACTAGTGAATAATTAATAGTTACGGATTTTATCCATAATCAATAATTAATAGTCAATGTCATTAAACACAGTAAAATATAATTTATAAAAGAAAAACACTCACAAACTAGCTACAGGATTGTAGCTCTCGTTTCCACGATCGCAACGGATCCAGAATCGCCCGAATCGGAGTCCGGATGCTCCAGATATCGCCCGAATACTAAAAATAATACAAAAGGGTTAATTATGTAATAACAGCAATGTTCAGGGGGCTAATTGTAATTCTACAGGGGCCTAAAAGTAATTAAAATTCTTACATGGGCTACAATGAAAATATACCTTTAACGGGTCGGGTTAGGATGTAAACGGGTCGGGTTTTGGGTTGAACCCAAACCCGAAACCCGTTGGGTTTCCACCCAACAGAGCAAGGCAGCAGCAGGCGGCTGCTGGCGCCCGCCTGCGCTCGCCGCCGGCGCCGCCTGCCACCCGCGCGCGCCCGCCGGCCGCGCGCGCCTGCCTGCGCGGCCGCTCGCCGGCGCCGGCGTTGCTCCGGCTTACCTGCAGAGAGAGAGAGAGATGGAGAGGGGGAGAGAGAAATGGAGGGAGATTAATTAGAGAGAGGGGGGAGAGCTAATTAGAGAGAGAGAGAGAGTATGAGAGAATTAGAGAGAGTGAGAGGATTAGGGTTTTAATTGGGGAAGAGAGGTAAAGGCGGTGGGTGCACAGTGAGTCGGTGGAGATGGCTTCGCTGGGAAGAAAGGAGAAGAAAAGAAAAGATTAAAAAAATAATATTTAATTATTATTATAGTGGCCTAATATTTGACCATCTCCGAACAGTGTCCAAAAATTAGAGAAAATAGAGAATATTACGCTGAGGTGTAATATGAAGACGGTTTGTCAAAACTCAATCCGGTTTGCAAATTAAAAATCCCGGAGTGCCTCACCGATACGGGCGACACCGGTTTTGCCCGGATTTCGATAAATTCTGAAAAATCCCCAAAAATACCCAAACGTGGCTCATGTGATTCTAAGACATACGGTGAAGACGGATTCTAAAATTTACTCTCGTTTGTGAAATAAAAATAGGAAGGCTTATTATCGGTATCGGTCAACACCGACAACGGAGATTTTCCAAAATAATCCAGAAAAATTCCAGAAAATCCTGAAAAATCTCAAATATTAGAAAATAATTTTAGAAACTGAAATCAGCTCAATCGGACTACTACAGAGGTCAAATCAATTTTGTACGTCGTATCGCGTACTGATACGGTGATACGTATACCGGGGATCAGAGTATTACATTTCTCCCCACCTTATAAAAAAATTGCGTCCTCGCAATTCAATCAGGTGTGAGAACAAGATTTCCAACCCCAAAGCTAAATTAGCACGGGTCCACGACACTTTCGCTGCGCACTCTGCTATCTCGAAGGAACTGGGGATGAAGAAGTATGATAGTGAACGTATCCTAACGGATGGGAAGCAAGCCGATGCAAGGAAAGCGAGAAGGAAATCAGATATTCTGATTGATGATCATAAGGAAGGAAAGAATATAAGCGAGTCAAGGAATGAATCGTCAAGGTCATGGTATTCTTGTACTCGTTGCTGGAATCCCAAATTCAGATCCAGATCAGTTAATCTGAACTTGGTTGTACTGTTGGTAAGAGCCCGAGGATTGACCTAGGTTGTTACCCACACCAGGTGTGAACCTAGGCTCTGATACCACTTTGTAACGCCCCGATCCCAAGGATACGGAGACGTTATGGCGACGTACATACGCAAGGTGAAAACAACCTCACGCGTACGTTAAGCCTCAGTACAATACAATACCTCCATATAGATCTGAGGTCCAGCATGAAAGCAGTACAAGAATACCTGCAGAAAGAGGTCAGCGATCATAACAGATATGAAAATAAGGATAAATACGATAACAGAAATAAAGCACTAAAATACCTATGAATAGTCCTGATGCGGAATCTCCCATGTGACTCCAAGGCACTCTCTGAAGCTATGGTAACTCGGATCGCCAATCTGGGCATGCAAACCCAGGGTCGTCAGAAAGCGACCTAGTGAGTGGTAAAACTGAAGGAGGCAGTAATATATACTATAGTACTACAAGCATGATACTACTATAGATACGTGATGGTGTATACCATATAATAGGCAGTAGAAATCTATCAACATATAAGCAGTAGGAACATGTAAACAGGTCATCTTTTATTACCATTATTATCTAACCGGTTATCATCAGGTCATGTCTCTAATCATATCCAGTTTATAGAATATATAATGTTATCTAGTGATGACGAGTGTACATGCTAGTGGTGCTGTGATAACAGTGAATATGCAGATGGGCATATGCTACCTAACCAGTATCGGTGTAGTGCATAGATAGTAATGATGTATGCAAGATTACATAAAATAGACTATATGCACATATGCATGAATAGTATGCTACTACAGAAAGTGTAACATGTATCGGGTAAAGTAATAAATAGACATGTAACATGATATCGGATAAATGATCAGGTACAACAAGAAGTACAACTATACAATAGAGAACATGTATCAGGTAAGGAACAGTAACAAGTACAACTATACATGTAACAGGCAGGTCATGTCAAAGTCATGTCATTTATACAATAGTAGCGATCAGTACCACCTGCTATTTTAATTACTCTCTTCCAGTGTCCCATACCACTGGCGGTTCATACTGAAGCCCGCACCCCAGTCGAACCCATCCGGACATGGCCTACGGGTACCATTATCCAAACGAGAGAGTAATCAAATAACAAATGTTCCCGATGTCACTATCGTGTATACTATTTTATTATGTTAATTGGAAACCCATGGTCGAGGAGTTCTTATCGGGTGAGTGTATCCCGTGCATACCCGGGACAACGGCCTTAAACAGATCCCTGGCTGCTGAGACCAGGGCCAGCCCGCTAGAGCTGTAACATGTAACATGAGTAACAGATGGTAGCCAGCACTACCCGGTCCCCTGCAGTGGGACCTCAATATGGATCCAGTACATCCACCCGATAAGGTCTAGTCAACCGTCAAGTCTCCCCCATACCCAAGTTATCTTTATGATCTGATATGTGATATGTCAAGTATACAATGTAACAAGAACAATTACAGTACATGGTACGGGTAACATGATTACTGGACCTGAGCTCTGTTGATAGCATAGAACAATATCACGAGAATCAGGAACAATATAACATGAACAAGATATCATGAACAATATACCGGGAAACGGGAACACTAGATGTGGGATTCTAGAGGTGGCCCCCGTGGCTTGGATCCACGTGGCACTTAGTTCCACACATCGCATATCAACAGCAGTCATGTCCAGTAACAGAAATATCCATATCATGTCCAGTATCGGGAATATCCATATCATATCCAGTATCGGGAATATCCATATCAGTAACAGGAACCAATCATATATCATGAATACGGGAACATGGAACAATAATACATGTAATAAGCATGGTGATCCATATGACAAGAAGATAGAAACAACACAGGCATGTGTAACTGAAATATGTAAGCATGACATGGATGTGTATGATGATCATGCTAATATGAATGATCCTGCTAATATGAAATGCGGTAGTCTGTGCAATGATATGCCGAGAATCCACGTACCGAGGATAACAATACCTGACATAACGGTATTTCGTGAAATGGTGTCGCTACGTCTCGGTAGGTTATGCCTATGAAATAACAAGTGTGTCGTGACATAGTATTTATGTAACATGCACAGGTAATAACAGTGGTCGACTGTGTCTTATAGTAACGGTGTCTAGCATGCATGTAACGTGACTATGATACAGTACATGTCATAAGAGTGTACACCCGCGTGTCGGTAGCTGTGCAGGTCATGACTGTATCCGAGTTGTCTATGTCAGTATACCTAGTAGCATTCTATGGCATTCCTATTTCAATGACTGTACGATTATGACTAGTGAATAATTAATAGTTACCGGATTTTATCCATAATCAATAATTAATAGTCAATGTCATTAAACACAGTAAAATATAATTTATAAAAGAAAAACACTCACAAACTAGCTACAGGATTGTAGCTCTCGTTTCCACGATCGCAACGGATCCAGAATCGCCCGAATCGGAGTCCGGATGCTCCAGATATCGCCCGAATACTAAAAATAATACAAAAGGGTTAATTATGTAATAACAGCAATGTTCAGGGGCTAATTGTAATTCTACAGGGGCCTAAAAGTAATTAAAATTCTTACATGGGCTACAATGAAAATATACCTTTAACGGGTCGGGTTAGGATGTAAACGGGTCGGGTTTGGGTTGAACCCAAACCCGAAACCGTTGGGTTTCCACCCAACAGAGCAAGGCAGCAGCAGGCGGCTGCTGGCGCCCGCCTGCGCTCGCCGCCGGCGCCGCCTGCCACCCGCGCGCGCCCGCCGGCCGCGCGCGCCTGCCTGCGCGGCCGCTCGCCGGCGCCGGCGTTGCTCCGGCTTACCTGCAGAGAGAGAGAGAGATGGAGAGGGGGAGAGAGAAATGGAGGGAGATTAATTAGAGAGAGGGGGGAGAGCTAATTAGAGAGAGAGAGAGAGTATGAGAGAATTAGAGAGAGTGAGAGGATTAGGGGTTTTAATTGGGGAAGAGAGGTAAAGGCGGTGGGTGCACAGTGAGTCGGTGGAGATGGCTTCGCTGGGAAGAAAGGAGAAGAAAAGAAAAGATTAAAAAATAATATTTAATTATTATTATAGTGGCCTAATATTTGACCATCTCCGAACAGTGTCCAAAAATTAGAGAAAATAGAGAATATTACGCTGAGGTGTAATATGAAGACGGTTTGTCAAAACTCAATCCGGTTTGCAAATTAAAAATCCCGGAGTGCCTCACCGATACGGGCGACACCGGTTTTGCCCGGATTTCGATAAATTCTGAAAAATCCCCAAAAATACCCAAACGTGGCTCATGTGATTCTAAGACATACGGTGAAGACGGATTCTCAAAATTCTACTCCGTTTGTGAAATAAAAATAGGAAGGCTTATTATCGGTATCGGTCAACACCGACAACGGAGATTTTCCAAAATAATCCAGAAAAATTCCAGAAAATCCTGAAAAATCTCAAATATTAGAAAATAATTTTAGAAACTGAAATCAGCTCAATCGGACTACTACAGAGGTCAAATCAATTTTGTACGTCGTATCGCGTACTGATACGGTGATACGTATACCGGGGATCAGAGTATTACAGGTACTCACATGGATGGGTTGGATTTGGGGTTTGATCCAAGATGAAGAAGATGATGGCTTCAATCCATGAATTGTTGTTGAAGCTAGGGTTGAAGGAGTGGATCTTGGTGTTGCCTTGGGGTTGGTGGTTGGAGATGAAGCCCTTGTGGTGAAGCCCTAGATGGGTTCTTGAAGTCTTGAGATGGATCCTTGAAGCTAGGGTTTTGGTGGAGGAGATGAGAGGATTTTGGAGGAGCTCTCTTGTTGAAGTGGAAGAGAAAAGGGTGATTTGCAAATGAAAAGGATTATATAGGTTGGGGATTTTGTAAAGGAGATTGAAATAGGATAAATGCAAGGGGGCTTTGTGTGAAAGGGGAGGGGTGAGGTGTCCCTAGGGTGGCCACTTGGCCGGCCATGGGTGAGAGAGAGAATGAGTGGGGTTAGGTGAGAGGGTGAGTGGGAAATGAGGTGGCATGACAAGGTGGAAAATGGAATTTGCGATAATTGGAAAAATGCCCGAAATTTTAGTACTTCGGAATGATCTGAAAATTTTACCAAAAATCAAGAATAACATATAAAGACCAATAGTGAAATCCGTTTGAAGAAATACTGTATAGTTTTGAAACTAAAAATTCCGGAACCAGTTATCTACCGATTCCGTTGGAATTTTCATAAAATCATAAAATCCTCAGAAAAAGAATGTAGGTAGAAAATATGATTCTAAGAAATAAAGTTTAAAGAACCATCATGAAATTCCAAGCCGTTTGTAAAATAAAAATCCGGGAATCGGTCAGCGGCACTGGCCGACACCGGTTTTGGAGAAATTCCTTTTAATCCAAGATAATTCCAGAAAATCATATAAAATCTAAAATATTGGAAAATAATCTTTGGAACTGAAATTGGTCAAATCTAAACATCGGAAAGGCCAAATCGGGTAATATACTAGGATCGGGTCCTTCGGTTCAGACTAGGGCTGACTCCGTGTCCACGAATCCAAATCCAAAACAAAAACAATCATATAAGGAATTCATCATACAGAATAAATACAGGAAACAAATCGAAAAAATACGACTGAAAATCTGAATACGTAACTAAGTACGTATTCCAGAAACGGGGTATTACATGAATGAACAAGAGAGGCAGAAAATTGACAACATCTCGTGATATACAATCAAGATAATTATCTCCATGATCTTCGGGAAAGGGGTGATTCTTTTGGTCATGAATTCTAAACACTTTTTTGAGTTCTCATTCTACATGTGATAGGATTTATGGGTTGTATAGAACAATTTTTTTTTTGTTTAGTTATTTAACTTATTACCGAATTCATCTTATGTATATGCAACAAATATTACCCACGTATCTTGTATTCCAAATACGGTGATACACCAAACATAATAACTAAGTCATAAACATAGTTTATGTCCCGAATAGCACATGTATCACAAAACATACTTGTATTTTATATATATAAATATCTTGTATAAGCATGCATATATTTATACAAGTACATTATTGTATTCACATATGATTTTATACATATATATTTATATAAATTCATCCAACCTATTTCACTCCATAATTTATCTAAAATAAATTCAAAATCCTCTTCACACTAATAAATCAAATCATCATTTTAATTATTTTATTTAATCCCAACAATCCCGAAACTAAAATATTCAATCGAGATTTAATAATCCGGGTGTTACAGTCGTAATTAACCGTAATTCGTAAGTCGTAATTGGTAAAGTCTTTTACAGTTGTAAATGAGTTACATGCATGCAAGTGTTACAGTGTTGGTTGGTAATATAAAATTGTAAGTGGAAAAGTGTACTGTGTTTACGGTGTTTGGTTGTCGTAATGTGTAAGTCGTAAGTAAAAAAGTTGACCACAAAATTAACTATTTGGTGATATAAAAAGTTTTAATATTGCAAATAAATATTAAAAATGTTAAATATTAAAAAAATCAATATTAACATAAAAAAATAATACAAATTTGCATGACCACAAAATTAACTATAAGTGGATTGTAAGTGAGTGATAATTGGGTTACAAGTGAGTGGTAGTTGAGTTATGAATCTTTTACGAATTACAGTCCAAACAAACGACATAGTTGTAATTAAGTTATAAGTCATTAACGAATTACAGACTTTTACGACTAAACAAACAGCCCCTAAAAGAAAGAAAAAGAGTGCGGGATTCACATTGTCAGGAGCTAAAAAAAAAAAATGAGTTTGCCGCCAATTTTCTGAACAAACAAACAGCCTCTGAGTTAGATGAGATGAAAAGGAAAAAAAAAAGAACGAAAAAGAAATTAATCAAGTTATTGATACCTTACTAGTGAAATTTGCTAAATAATAAAAATAAAATAAAGTAAAAAAAAGTGGTATTCACAAAGTTGCTCTCTTTTCTTATTTTCCTACTAGATCAAACAATATATTCATACGAGAGTAGTGTTCGAAGTCACATCAAAATCAAATAGAAAACATTAGAATATTGAATACAACCAGCTACTAGAAAACCTAAGGAATAAAATGTTGGATAGTATTACTTTCAATCACCCAATCGAGCAAAGAATCTGTCAATAGAAATAGCAAAAAAAAATCACCACAAGAGAACTAAGAGAATCAATACAAAACAGAGAAAGTAAGTATGAAAATAATATTGAACAAATTTCAATGTCAGTGGTGCAAAATGTACCTATTGTAGTTTGCATCCAACTAGTGAAGGGTCCAACATCCCAAAATCCAAGCGAATCCGAAGAAATAGCCTTTGAAGCTATACATTGTTTCTAATGAACATAAAAGTGTTTGTTGCATGTTATGTTACAAAGACTCGGCAATATGAAAATAGACACGAGACGTGGACACGTAGTAATTCTTAAAAATACAACAACACGTCTGTTCAAAATCATAAACACGTTTCGGATACGACACGACGCCATGATAAAAGTGTCCGTGCTACATAGGTTGCACGCACCAAGTTCAAGACAATATAATGTATCTTTTATACCTGGGTGAATTAACTAGGTTCAACACTCCATTTTGATATTTCCCAGGGAGGAAAAAGAAGATAACATCTTTTTTTTTTAAAGAAAAAGAAAAAGAAAAGAAAAGAAAAGAAAGTTACATATGTAGGCCAAACTAAAAAGGTAAAAATAGATTCTATTACAGCGTGACCCACATTTTATTTCTGTTATGCACTGTAGATTTCATTTAGTTATCTAATATGATTGTTTTTTCCAGCAAACTTATTTCCTTAATTTCTCTGTGCCATTGTAACCAATTTTTTAAAAAGTATATCAATAACCAAGTTAGTGGTACTTTAGTTTTATTCTTTCTGCAATCTATATTATATATGATATGTTTTACTTTTAATTATTACGAATATGTAGATAAACTACTCTTTGTTGTAGATTCATTGTCTTCCAATTTTCTGTGTTCAGGCCATAAAACATGGGAAGCATGAGTGGGATAGATGTTAACATTCTCACAAGGTAAGGGATTGCATTTTTCATAACAGAGGATGCAGGTTAGACACAACATAGACCTCTTAAACTTAGGAGTGTAAACGGATGCGGATAGTTCGCGTATATTAGTATCTATAAAAAGTACAGATTCAGATATGTAAAATACGCATCCGGGTGGATATGTGTACAGATTTGGATATGAATTTTGAAAAATATTGCGGATACGGATACGTTTTCAAACTCGGCAATGGATACAAATATTCACACAAGCATGCATATTCTTTTGGAAACAAATATCCACATATGAATGCAAATATCGCCTAGGGTTGTGATTTTTACTTTTTTTTTACTTTTAAGTGAGAAATTCCTTGAGAACTATGGATGGATTATTTTGTTTAAATATGATAATCGAAAAATATGCAAACCAATAAAATTATTTCCCCTTTCAACTTAATATTGATTTAGTTATTTAATTTCTTTAAGTAACATTACTTGTTTTTATTTTATCATAATATTTTGTTATTGCATTGTATTTTATAATTTTTTTTAACTAAGATAAATTGTGACATATCCATTTGCCTATCTGTAAACTGTATTTGAAAATTGGAAGCGGATATGAATATGGTAAATGCTATATCCAATCCGTATATTGTGCCCTTCCTCATAATGCACAGCTTGAACAGTTAAACTCAGTTCATTGATAGATTCATTCTCATGTTCTGAAATCAGAATTCCTCTCCATGTTTCATATTCAAGTGCGAGAGTCTTCATGTTCCATGTACAAGAATCAGAACTGATCACTCTCAGATGACTTACATGCTATAAGCCTGTAATCTTAAAACACATATGCTAAGGATTTAAAAGATAACAGAATAGACAAACTTTAGATCGATTGTGGATTTACATTCTAATTGAAAAGTATGAAGAAAACAGATCAAGGACCTACGCTTGACAAACTTTAAAACATTTTCAATCAGCAGCCCACAGCAAGTACGTTGAAGCCCATCACCAAACAGAATGCCATGTATCATTTTGACTAGAGCAATATCTAACACTTTCAGAAGATGGAAGCAAGCATCTCTTCACCATTCAAACAAACACACAATCTGCAAAATGTGTTCAACAGCTGAGTTGCACATCCACTCTTATCACATGAAATGATAGTTCTGGGACAGAAATCTTCACTGTTTTGATGCCAGACCAACGAGCAAATTGGCAAAGCAAAAACCAGGAGCAGCATCTTGAATGAACACCAGCATTCATAACAATGATCTATTGCGTCACAAACTAGCAGGCATTCATATACTAAGATCCTGACACAGGGAAACGACAAACACAAAGAGTTCAATTAAAGCAGATAATTACATAATAGGTTACGAATAAAGTCCAAAGTCTCAGAAAGGTAACCCCAACAAGTCCACTACTACTTCAGAAGACCAAAACAGCAGCACCCTTGACATGCTGGAGGTACTTCTGTCTTCCTGCGTGTTCCATCGAAGACTGCTTTCTTAACAGTACTGAAATGCCATAATGAAAATTGATTAGAAACTTTAATAAATTATTAAGAATAAGAGTAAACAGATGGAAAAACATCGCAAAAAGGGAAGGGGAAAAAACATGTAGTTGCCTGCCAATGTGTCGAGTGTGAGTACAGAAATTTAGCATCTCTGTTGTTTGGGGGAATTAAAAGAAAAGACAGTGGCAGTGCTAAGATATCAAGATTGGTAAAATTTAGCATCTTTGTATAAAATTGAAGAAACAGATTAAAGTTTACCTTGATAAATCCAATCTCCTTGGCGTTGCTGCGAAAACACTGCCTGCAGCACATGAGCCCATACTTCCAGATCAACCCGTGTGGGTTGTCACACAACCGGCTGATAAAAATGAAACAAGTTTCTGTTAGGAAAATGATGTGAAACAGGTGGATCCCAGTCACCTCCAATCAATGGAAAAAAGGAACTAGGGTTTTTAGAAAAGAAATAGAAAGTAAAAATTAGGATTTAAAAAGCTGTATTACTTTGAGCTTCACACTCTTTACATCATAGACTTCACACCCCAAAATTCAAGATAACAATCTCAAGAATTTAACTGAAAAAAAATTTATTCATTCAATATCAATAAGAAAAGTCTTGAGGCATATTTATAGGTTTTTTGAGATATAACAGATGTGGTACTAAATTTCAAAATAAAAGAAAATAAACTAAAAAATAAACTAAGGCATAATATTAACTAGCAAACGGTGTGATGTCCTCATCATTTCCCCTGGGGTGAAAAAACTCGACCTGCCGAGTGCAGAACCCCCACACAAAGCATCTCAATCGGGACAAGATGGTGGTCTGGGAACTGTCAGTCGTGCATTAAATCCGAACCAAGGTAGTGGAGGTGAGACTGGCCTCCATGATGAATCAACTACGGTCAATGGTAGATCTGGAAAGACATATTGTAACGGTCCCAGATTTTAATAATCTCAATTGACACAAATGCCTATATTGATCAACAGATCATCAATTTAATCTCCAATATTCTTAAAAATTTTGGCAGCATCTCCTTTGTAAATATTGATATATCCCAGATATACATTTCACGTCACAATAATTTCGGCCAACACCAGCCTACTTATCATAAATCCAAACATATAGTCAAGGACAACAATCGTCCATGCAGTCATAATAATATTTTAGCTCACAACGACCAGTATTCTCTAAATAACAATTTCGGTTTGACATCGCCTACTTATATGGAGACAAAGAAACATATGCCCGAGAATACCCCTCTCGGAATGCAGAACATAACTCAGAATTTCCATAACTCCCACATAATCATAGTCATAACAAACTACCTTATCCTTACATCAATATCTCTAACAAGAATAATACATGCTACATGTACATGACAACTAAAGTTACGGTTATGTACAACAAACTCTTACAAAGTAATAACACGTCACTATATCTGTAATAAGTTTACTGTTAATGAAACTTCTTCACAAACCGCCCAAAGCCCAAATTCGGCCTCCATCTCACCGCAACCTGAAAACATAAAACTGGGAGGGAGTGAGCTCAACAGCTCAGTGAGGAGAGAAAAAGAAGATTTAGGAATGATATATTTGTCGAAATCGAAAGGAACATGCTTTTCTTCAAATATCAAACGAGCGTGGATAATAAAATAAACATTGATATCGCAATAAATAGTCAACTGAAACAATCTCTACACTCTGCAAAAGGCCTGACTCTTTTGGCTAATGATTGTATAACTCAAATTTTTGAACTATATTCTACAGAGTTTATGATATATCTAATATTTTTCTTTTAGTGCCTTAGCTTATTTCTAAATTCTTTTCATGTATATGTACCTCATGTACCATTCATAATGATGCTCTAATCACAATAAGTTAATTTCAATACTACATATAACACAAACATACTAATGTGTAACGTATCACACTTCAAGTGCTATATGAATCAACTCGTAACATACGCATTTCATATAATATTTTATTATCTCCTATAACAAGGCAGTCCCACATCAGCGACAAGCATACATCATAATATACGGCCCATCTCATACCCCGTTTTCACCCATTCAGATTCTACATAACACATAAACATACCATTATGTGTATATGAATATATATATATATCGTATATCGCATCACACTTCAAGTAGTGCATGAATTAAACTGTACACTTTCACCCAATATATAATATTTCATTTCAATCGGCTAAATCTATATTCTGATGTTTTTATTATCATATGCGATAACACATTCAACATACCCCTAGTGTCACACACACATATATATCACACATAGCCATTCATTCTCAATCATTTGTAAAGATGCAAATATATGTATATAGCCCCGTCTTCGCACTCCGCCCGTGCAATATGGGTCCCTTCCTCCGGGTATATGTATATAGCACCGTCTTCGCACTCCACCCGTGCCATACGGGTCCCTTCCTCCGGATATATGTATATAGCACCGTCTTCGCGCTCCACCCGTGCCATACGGGTCCCTTCCTCCAGATATATGTATATAGCACCGTCTTCGTACTCCACCCGTGCCATACGGGCCCTTCCTCCGGATATATGTATATATACACACATGGGTAAAAAAACCCATTTGTCACAATATGATAAGTCAACCAATTACTATAGATTACTGCTCAGCTCATAAATTTTCCCTTCAAAGAATGTTTGTGGTTCTCAATATGAGAGTATATATGTACAAGTATAGGTCAACATTGTAGTAATCTACTCGACTTATTTACGTGGGTCGAGTTTTCATTCACATTATCAATACTCAAACTTCATAATCATATGATGTATATGTATACATATATATATAACCTAAATATTACAGATGATCACGTTCACATCAATTTTCGGTGTACACACGTATCCCAACGTCAGACCCTCAATACATATATTGATCATCCAACCACACATAAACAATAGTTAACCTCCCCGCCACTCATTATAAAATCATATGATTTGGACTTATAGTTAGTCATGTTTCTCCTTTCATACACTCGATATCTGGTTAATGAAGTTACTTGATCTGCCAACAATGTTCCTACTTTTAGTATAGTTGCCAACTATAAACAGTCCAATTTGGTTACCGTTGCCTTAATTAATATGTCTTATATCCCCTTCGCTTTCTTTCAAAACAGATTCTGAGAGTTCTTATAGTCTCAGTTAATTATGGACTCGCCAATTTGAGTTGTATACAATTTTATTCGTTTGTCTTGATGCTCATATTTATCATGAAGTCCGCTTTGTTTGAATAGTGACAATGCCTTCATCACATACCCAGTGAACCTGTTATAATTACTACTATAGGTATTCAAAAATCTGGTCTGGCATCACGTAACTTCCAATTGAGGTTTGAGACATATATACGTGTGTCTTATTTCACAATTTGAGAACGCAATAAAATTCGTAAATAACTATCACACGCACACGTGCGCGCACAAAAGTATAGGTAGTTTAAATTAACGATATGGTTCACAAGTCTAACTGAAAGTTCCTGACATCCCAACTCTATCTAATACATTATGTTTATTCAACTCCCAGTGGTAGCAAAGGATTACCTAACTACCATAACACAAACCAGTATTGAAAATTTGATCATCATAGATTTTTCGATCTGCAGCGTCCTAATAAACAACAAGCTTTGACGGATGTATATGTATCCATGATTTCTTTCTAATATGATGCCAAGTCTCTACTATAACCACACGTGGATAAATTATTCAGCTCTCCTTTTATTATTTTATTTCCAGAAGACTAAAAAGGAGGATATTCAGAAATTTATGGAGAATTTATATAGAAAGAGTGTGCTTTTCTTTTCAATCCATCTGCTCATACTTCTCAAGACAGTTGAGTTACCATAACAGGAAAGAGGTAAGAAATGATAACAATGGTGATCAAAAATCTACAGAACATTTTAAAGTGTGTGGAAACAATTCTACACATGAAATGTCCACTGTTGAGAACGGTCTGATAGGGAACGATAGGATGATATTAGGATGCCGACCATATAACATCCTCTCTCCAAAGAGGAATAAAATTAATACCAAGAGTGTTGATCTAAGTTTGTTATCACTTCATATCTAGAATATAGCTGGATTAGAAACAAGATATACGACACCTTCAACGAGTGCAAATTGACACTAATGCACCAAATTGGATTTAAGTTCAACCAATTCATATCTTTTCACGAACTTGAGTACATTATAGTGCTCTAGTTTAGGGTGGGTGCGCGGCGGCAAGAGAGCAATTTTTTTTTTTTTCAGAAGAAAGAGGAAGAAATTTCACATGGCCTTAGACAGCCATACAGCACACAACCAAACTGCAAAATTTATGCCGTATGATAGTTACAATAATATTCTTAAAACCTAATACAGAAATCTTTAAATCAATGTTACACCAAGAAATCAATGCCCAAGTCTTGAAGTTAAACCTAATACCCAGTGCTCACAAGTTTGTCAATGACTATTAGCAAATAGTACAAGCATGGCAGTCGAGACTTGAGATGAGCATATATACTAGTTTGAAGCATGTACTCGGGCCAGATATAATTTTGCCTATAAAGATTGATTTGCTGCAACATTATCCAAGGATTATATTCAGATTGCATTGAAAGCTAAGCCTACAAACAACAGTATATAATGAATTAAATTGATATTAACGATTCCAAACTAAAGAGAATGAGCTGCTTAATTTGAAAACAGATGTAGCCAAACAAAAAAAAATAATGGATACAGTAATCTATCAGTCTATCCAAAAGCAAGGTAAGTAATGTGAAGATGAACCGATTTCTTCCCTGTTAGTAGAGGACTCGCAAAATCACAGTTTTCATCAATCAAGAACACGACACACCCAACAGGAAACATAAAAAAACGGCACAATTAGACATGCAAGTATTTAAATATGGAATTCCCTTCGACCAATCAATAAAACTAGTTCGGGAGCAGCAGCAGGGTGACTTCCCCCATCCCCTGCTACATGAAAAAGAATACTCGGAACCTGTTTCATCCATTCTGCTAACTTGCCATGAAAATGATTAGATTGGATCATAACTTAGCATAACCTGTACATTGTAGATTTTAGTATCCTGTACAGGGAAGAAACAAGCATATTGCTGACCTATACTAAAAAGTTGTGATCCTTAACACAACAGTAACAACAATTTTCACTCTACAGTCACAATTTCAATGGCTCAAATATTAGAAATTTCAAGGCCATAATTCAATGGAATTCATGGGAAAATTGAGGCAATCAACGTAATTGAGTCCATGGATTTCTTCAAAGGAAGAATTTGAAACAAAAATTTGAATCTAGGCAAGATCTCCCTCACCTTCTCTGTCGATTGTCGCCCGCTGTGCCGCCCCCGTCACCGCCTGCCGCGCCGCCCTTGTCGCCGCCCCGCGCGCTGCCGCGCGTCGCTTGCTGCCGCGCGTCGCCTGCTGCCGCGCGGGCGCGGCCCGCCTGCGCGCCGCGCCCGCGCTGCCGAGAGAGAGAGGAATTTGGGAGAGTCGGCGTGAGGGAGAGAGAAGATTTGGGAAAAAGGGGAAAAATTTTGGTGAGAAATAGGTTTATTTCTCCCACTTACCTAATATATACAAATACCTAATTATATAATACATGCCATAAGTGCCACTTGTCCTCATCTCCTATCACTCCACCTACTCCCCTCCACTTACTCTCTCTCTCTCTCTCTAAATAATAAAGAAAAATCTTGTATTAGGAAAAGGGGTATTTGCATGTATATACATTCCTACACACAAAAATCTCCTATACATGTATGCATGTATTTATACAAGAAATGTTTGCATCCACATAAAGTTTTACACGCATAAATTTATATAAAATTCATCCTATTTATTTCATTTAAATTTCCGTAGAAAATTTAAGATACCCATTTTTACGTGAAGATTTATTCAATCATCACCTCAGATAAATTTTATATAACTTTACCAATCCCCGATTAAAATATTAAATTAAGATATTAAAAATCAGGGTGTTACACATATGCAACAAACAAAGTCGAATCCGCTCCACTAAAAATCGAACTGATACTAGGGTTCCATGGAAAATCCAACTCATCAGTAATAGAAGTAATCATTCTCAGGACTCTAATATGACATGTACATTGAGCGTGCAACTGACTCACAGTCCGAGGGGAACTCTTAGAGTGAATCACAACCATTACCACATTTTAACTATAAATTCTTGTAAAATATTATGTGAATAGACAGTAAATTTGTAGGCATCATTGCAAATTATTATCTATTTATAGGTCTTGTCATGCATTTCAGGCAAATGCAATGTATCAAACTCAATTAGTAAAACTCCAAAAGATAATACAAAGATATATAATTTCTTAGGAGAACGTATATCAGATACCACTAATGGTATAACATCACTCGAACCAACAGAGATATGATCAAAGTTAAGAAATAACTCCAAACATTCACTAAAAAGAGAAACACTAGGAGTAACCTGATGGACCATAATAAATAATTTCACTGACTCACTAGTAAGAAAAGTTAGGAGCAACTACCTAACCACAAACTACACAAGAGAATTCAGATGACTTTCTAGACATAATAACACTAGTATCAACAGTCTCACACTCAATTATGTCCTCTATTATAGGTATGACAAGTGAATACCTAGCAACATGTACGGGCATATTAGACTACACTAATACGTCCTCAGAATCACTAGTATTATTCTCTGAAACACTGATATCATCAGGTATGGGCGTACTAGACTCAACTAATGCATCCTGAACATCATTAATATTCTCCTCATGAACATGAATCTTATCAAGTGTGGATATACTGGAGTTTATTAAATCATCAACAATATCAGTAGTAACCCTAGAAGAAATGTAGACATTCTTGACTATCCTCGAATTATCAATGTCATCAATTTGCACATTATCAGTATGTTGACTTTTTGAGGGGCACTAATAATCATAATGTTCAAATTCTCCACATTTAGAACACTTGAGCGAGGGGCAGTCATAAGCATACTATCCATATCCCTTACATATAGAACACCGCTTTCTGATTTTGAAAGTGAACAATTCAAAGCTCTAAAGCCAAAAGAAACGTCTCTTTAACAGACTTCATTACATGTAAGATTAGCTCTCTTTTGAAATCAGGTCTCAATTTGCTATAAAACATATATATATATATATATATATATATATATATATATAGAGAGAGAGAGAGAGAGAGAGAGAGAGAGAGATAGACTTGTATCCTTTCAAAAGGATTTGATCCCGGATCCTTCCCACTCAAAATCAACCCTCCAACATTCGAATACAAGATCCACTCCGTTGAAGTTGATCTATACTATTTCAAGTATCTATAAACCAAAAATCAAGTGTTTTAAATACTTTTTGCCCATCCATCAAGCGACGCAAAATGGACGGCCGAAAGTAGTGAGTTGGTTAGATCTATGTCTTTAGACATACAAATTCTCGATCCGGCCATTTCATTATGATCTAAACATTTAAAAACCCCTATAAACTAATTTTTGTTAGATTTCAAATGTTCTACACCGTTAAACTAACCAACTCACTATTTAGGCCGTCCGTTTTTCCCCTACTTGATGGATGGGCAAAAAGTATTTAAAACACTTGATTTTTGGTTTATAGATACTTGAAATAGTATAGATCAACTTCAACGGAGTGGATCTTGTATTCGAATGTTGGAGGGTTGAATTTGAGTGGGAAGGATCCGGGATCAAATCCTTTTGAAAGGATATAAGTCTATATATATATATATATATATATATATATATATATATATATATATATATATATATAAGGAAGATGATGTATTCTAAAGTCACATTCAAATACAAACTTCTCAAATTTAAGAGTATATTAGATAATAGACAAGTCTCCCTAACGTAGATAAAACAACCCTTTAAAGAATATAAAATTTTTTCTTAAGTTTTTCCTTCATTTCATCCCACATAACATATTATAAGAGTTTCAATCTACGTGTCAATGCGGGATTACTCCTCTTATTGTATGTGTGTGTGGCTCACACACATGAACCAAGCCCACAATCAATGCACATATCCATCAATTAATTTGAAATATATTATAATAGCCATGCAATAGACAGTTGCGGAAGTTTCCAGCTGATCATGGCACATCAACTTCAAACACGTGTTCGAACCTGGATGCTGGATAGTAACCAATTTTTCATGCACCGCTAGTGCTTATTTGACAAAGAAATCTGCCTACTTTTGTTTTAAATGAATAAGTGCTGGATGGCTTACCTTCACAAATGGCTTTCCTGTAAGCATTTGATGGATATATGCCTCGTTAAGTTTCTGACACAACATCTCTTCTACACCTACCATTACGTCTGTTCCTGATGCTCTGAGTTTTTCAACACCTTTTGAAGCTACAATTGGATTTGGGTCCACCATTCCAACCACCACCCTCTTCACTTCTGCACGAATTAGTTCTACAGTGCAAGGAGGGGTCCTCCCATAAAGGATACAGGCTAATATAAGCTGTTGCATTCTCTGCCAAACTTCCAGCATCTTTTAGAGCAAATCCCTGTGAATTTCAAATTTCATCTCAAATCTATATTTAAACTAGAAGTTGAATTATCAACGACAAGCTCACCTCAAGATGCATGCATTCAATGATCTAATATTTTGTTGATGGATAATTAAATATGCTCACTGATAACCGACATCTTAAAGTCACACACAGAAAAAGATAATAATAATAAAGAAGTGAACTTACAGCAGAATATAGCAGAAAAGTTACGTGCAAGAAAAGACTAAGTAAACATGATAGAAATGATCGAGTTCAGTTCATGTGTGTAAGCCACACACAAATACAATAAGAGGATCAATCTGACGTTGACACGTGGATTGAAACTCTTATAATATATTATAATATGTATGTGAGACTCACACACATAACATATTATAGGAGGATCAATATACGTGTCAATGCATGATTGGTCCTCTTATTGCATGTGTGTGTGGCTCACACACATGATTATAAATTATGATTGGGAGCATATGAGGACAGGAGAGGGATGAACGTGAAAGAAGGCAGAGTAGAGGAGTGGGTAGGGTGATGAAACCCAAGGCCAGAATGATGAGTGCTCGTACTAAAATATGAGATTACATTAAGCAGTTTTATGCAATGTTCTTCAGGAAGGTAGCAAATGGAGGCTGTTGAAGGGTTGTGTACTAAATGGAATAGCATCAGAAAATGGAAGCAGTGTTCAAGCGTGTTGGAGGAGAATTCGTGGAGTGCTTTCCAATGGAGAGAACAAGTTCAACGTCCCCAAAGGCCAAGTGATGGAAGGGCAAAGCGTGTGTGGAGTACGCCGGACAGGAGATGGACTGATAAGAAGATCTATTCGCAAAGCTCAGTTAATCTATTCGGGCTACCATTACATTGGGAAACATGTGCATTGGAGATGATAGGAAAGTATGTGTTTCTCATGACAAATGATCCAAATGATGGAGACAAGTCAAGATTAGTGACACCCAGGATCAGAGTAGGCTGCAAATATTGAAGTTGCATCGAGGGTTCAAAGTATCGGCCGAGTCGGAGTCGACTCGGCCGATTCATCTCCGACTCGACAGGCTTCATGACGAGACGTGAGTCGTCTTGGGCTTTGATTTTTGACCGAGTCAAGGCCGACCGGTCATGCCTCGAGCTTCCAGTGGAATGCGTGGATTCCCGGGTACACGGTGGTGACTGGGGAGTCCGCGCATTTCTTTCCATAGTAGGGGAAGATTGTGACTTCCACAGTGTTCTAACTTGTTTGAGTAGTCGCGTCTGGACACGGGTCGCTGCATCTTTTTCACGAGCACCCGTCTCGCGGAATCGAATCATCTTTGTTTGCTGGTCCTTCATCTGTTTTCGCAGGGTGGAAAGCATTTAAAGGAGTTGCTCGCTGTTGAGCTGGGGCTCAGGTTTTACGGCCTGCATCCCTTGTGGTGATGCGGCGTTTGAATGAGAGTCTTCGGAGTCTGAGATGTGGATGTCGGATAGATTGGGCCGGCGGTGCTCATGCTCAGGCGTTTCGATAGTTTTTCTCTTTCTTTTGGAGCGGTGGGGGCAACAACCGTAGCCTGAGTGACATGCTTTTTGGGTGGAGCATATCAATAGTGGGATGGTGTTTAGAGGAAGGGTATTGAGTGGAGAGAGATTCTGAGTATCGATTTAGAAGATCTCAATGAAAGCCCAAAATGCTGTGGGTAATTTTCTAAGAAATTAATTCACGCACTTGTGGAGATGGTGTGAAACAAATTTCAGAAAAACCAATACAAACACAAAGAATTACGTGAAAAACTCAAAGAAGAGAAAATCACGGAGATATAGAGAGAGCAATTCTAATATAATAAAGATGATTATAATGTTGCTCTCTGGCGTGCTAGGGTTTCTGGCTTAATTGATCATCCCCTTCCGCGTTGGAAGGGATCTATTATTTATACAGGTTGTGTTCGTTGGATAAGACTGTAGAGTCCGACACTACTTAAATGCTTAACCACTTATCACCGAGGCAGTTAGAGTTGGGCATCCAGGTTTGAATTGATATAACGAGAGTCCATTTTTATCTGAACCTTCTGTATCTAGTTGTTGATGCGGTTGATCTGTTCCCAACCTGTAACTGCCGAGTTCAAATGAAGATTCAACTTATAGATATGGATGCCTGTAACTGACTTTATCTCTTTCTTCTAACCATTTGGATTGCTCGGGTTTTGAATTAAGGACTCCCGCTTAGAGGTTCTAGAAGCGGCCACATGTCCCTTACCTGTTTGGTGCAAGATGGACACATGGCATGGCATCCAGAAGGTCAGAAACTGACCACTACAAGTACATTACTTGAAATCTAATCATTTAAGTCAACTAATTAATACCTCATTAAAGAACATATATAGTAAATGAAGTTTCAAGGAGGTTCAAACTTTTTACTTGAACCTCGTGCCAGAGAGTATAATATGCTTATGGTCTCCGCAAAAGAAACAAAACTACGCATGTCCACATACACACAAATGCATACATACATATATAGACACATACACATACACATATATATGTATGTATTGGAAAATATTCTAGTGAAAACCGGGCTAAAAATAAGAGTTGTGCGAACTCGATGGTGATTTTATCTATGGATGATCTGAACCGTTCATCTTGATCTATATACTCAAATTAGACTAAAAAAAAAAAATCACACGATTCCATGCCCTTTTACCCATGCATTAAGTGGTTACACAAAATATGTTATTGGCCGTAGAAAAAATATGTTATTTGATGCATAGATAAAAAAAGTCTATAATTGCATAAATGATCCTATGAAAATGATTCTCAAACTAAATTTCGTAAGAACTTCACGGTGAGTCACCCTACGAATGATCAGAATCGTTCATCTTAATCTATATATTCAAATTAGGCTAACAATGAAAAAGCATGCAATTTCGCATCTTTTTACCTATGCATCAAATAACATTTTTTGGGATTAATAATACATATTTTGTGTAACCACTCAGTACATGAGTAAAAAGCATGGAATCTCATGAATTTTCATTGTTAAGCTAATTTGAGTATGTAGATGAAGATAAATGATTTCGATTATACATGGGGTGGCTTACCATGGAGTTCTCATGAAGCTTATTTTGAGAACCATTCTCATAGAATTCTTTTCCTATATATATATCTATGGGGAGGTCTCACCGACGATCTCGCCGCCCTTAATAATGACGCAGCCAAACACTGTGTTGAGCGCCATGTGCCCAATTGCCGTCCTCACAAACTCCACATACTTCCTTATGTAAAACCTATCATCCTCTAATTCTTTTCTTACAGACGAGGATGCCATTTGCACGGTCGCTGCGACATCTTCGAGCAAAAATTTTGGGGCAAACCCTTAAAATGGGAATTGGTGTGATGACAAATTTGGAGCCAAGAATTTAGCAAAGAGCAAGCTATTGCTCAGAAGTTGGACGTTGGATGATGTTGGAGCCAAAGAGCAGGAAAAGGAGACTGGCAGCAGCTGGGAGAAGTCCTTTCCATGAGGTGTTCACGGGCCATGGGCCACGAGATGTTCATGGTTCTGATTTAACTGTTTCAAAAGTAACCACGCATCGAACATCCGCACGAGGCTGTATTGACACGTGTCACGATCTCAGGCAGGTGAGAAAGTAACTACTACAAGTCTCAAGAAAACCATGAAAATTTAGGATTCAGATGCAAAAGTGTTAAAATACCGGCCCGGCCTGTGTGCACCCACAAAGTCTAGGGCATACGTAAAAACCCTCAGCAAACTCCATAGGTAACAATAGGGTTGGCTAACGGGACGAATCGGGTTGATTCGTCCCGTCAGCCCAACGAATATGTGACGAGACGGGTTGGACCCATCTCGTCACGGATTCGACGAGACGGGTTGAAAACCCGAGTAACGAATCGGGTCTCCTGACCCGATTTGTTACCCGGATTCGCCGAGACGGGTTGGGCCCGTCTTGGCATTTTTTTAATTATTTTTTAAATTCGAATTTTCTTAAATTTTAAATTTAAAGTTATAAAAAAATTAGGAAAAAATAGTAAAATAGAGGAAAAAATTTAAAAAATTGTCTAAAATTATAAAAAATAATAGAATTGATATTCACTAATTACAAGTTTTTTTGTAAGGTAATTAGTTTATTAATATGAAAAAATCATATACCAATCTGCTCATCACATATAATGTACAGAAAACTCATCTCGTATAATATACATAAAAAACTCTGGTGCTCATCTCATACAATGTACATAAAAAAACTCTGGTGGTGCTCTACTCTTCATCATCGTCCTGTTCAAATTCTTCATCTAGAATAGTTTTTCCTTGTGTACGTCTTTCTGCATCGAACTAGTCCTTTAAGCAAACAATCATCTCTAAGTATTTCGGCGTCAGCCTGCTCCTCCAGGGTGTCAAAACTCTACCTTCTGCAGAAAATGTGCTCTCGGACGCTACTGTAGAGGTCGGAGGTGTCAGTATATCTCAGGCCATGATAGAAAGAACAGGAAATTATTTTCTCTGTTCTTTCCACCATGACAAAACATCAAATATTTCCCATGGTTCATTATCATTTTCATTTATTTCAACACGCATTGTGTTCAAATATAAATTAAGTTCATCAAATAAACCTGCTCCTAAAGAGTGTTTCTTTCTAGTATTAGAGGAAAGTAAACTTTTAAAATTAGATAATTTTTTACCTAGACTAGTAGAAGAAGTTTGTGATGGTGTAGGTGTCCTAAATTCAGAAGAAGAAGGAGAAATAACTCATCTCTGTACAATGAGTACATTTCTTCTAAAAGAGATCTAATTTCTAAAAGTAATTTATCTACATCTTATTCATAATTTAAACATAAAATAAAATTGGATAATAAAAGTTTTAAATTATCTATTTTAATTCTAGGATCCATAATTGCAGCTAAGTAAAATAAAAAAGGCATATTTTCAAAATATTTTTGAAATTTTTCTTCCATATCATGTATAGACTCTTCAAGACTGTCATCATCTCTGTATGCAGCAAATACTTGAGCAATCTCATTAAGATTATAAAAAACTAAGTTACATGTGGGATAATATGTACCAGAAAGTGCTTTTGTGGCAGTGTCAAAATTTTCTAGAAAAGTAGAAAAATTTTCATACAATTTTTACTCTTCATTGCTAATATAACAAGATGAACATTCATTTACTGTAAAAATTGAATTGCTTATTTATAAGGAAGGTAATCTTTAATCATATTGTAGCTTAAATTCCAACGAGTTTTCACATCTGTTTGGAGTAGTTTTTCCTTCAGTTCACATTGTCGGCAATAACTTTTAAAAGATTGTCTCCTAGGTGCACTGTGTTTTATATGTAAAATAATTTCTTTAACTTTATAAATATATTTGTTTAAGATTTTTAGACCATCTTGTACACATAAATTCAATATATGGCAAACACATCTAACATGAAAAAGTTTACCGTTTAAAATTGGATCTAATACCGTTTTCAATTGTCTTATTGAAGCAGTGTTTTCACTTGCATTATAAAAAGAAAAAGAAAATATTTTATTTTCTATACCATAATTTCTACAAGTAAGAAAAATTGAATTTGCTAAATTTGTAGCAGAATGTTTCTCAAAAATTTAAAAAATGATAAAATACGTTTTTGTAAAATCCAGTTATCATCAATAAAGTGAACAATAACACATAAATAATGAATAAGATTAAGAACTTCCCGTATATCAGAAGTTAATGAAATTTTTCTAGCATCACTAGTAAAAAGAGCCTTCAAAATATTTTTTCTATTTACAAATAAATCTTCAATTTCTTTAGTTATAGTTTGTCTGCTAATTCTTATATAATCAGGAGCAAAAACAGATTTAAGATAATCAACTAATGCATCTGATTCAGTAAAAGAAAATGGAAGTTCTGCTCGAACAATAAATTCAGCTAACTTATGTTTATTTACTTCAGACTTATATCTCCAAGTGGAGAGTGTGCCTGAATCAGCTAATATTTGTGTTTGTTGTGGTGGTAAACCGTGACTTTTAGCATGCTTTTTTTTCATAGTGTTTATTAAGAACACCTGTACCGTATCCTTCTTTATGATCAAATAGTTGATGCCAGTACTTACATTCTACCTTTCTTCTACCTTCAACAACTTTTTCTACGAAATAGTTCCACACTAGAGAAAGTTTTGGCTCTTACTTTAGTGGTTGTGCTAGTTGGTTGTTGTGTTTCTAGAACATAGTATCATGCTGTGCTGGTTGTGTATCGTGTTGTTCTTGTGTTTCAGTAAAAAAAAAAAAAGGAGTCAGAGATTGTGCGTGCATTGGTGATGTTGATATTAAAAGTTGAGAATATGAGAAATATTGAGGAGGAAAGGAAATAAATGCCGACCTATATCACTATCACTGGCATATGCAGCATGTGTATATGGTGCAAAACCAATGTAGTCAATTGCATAGCTTGACGAACTGTGATAGAGAGCAAATCCGGATGTTGGGGGAGCATAATTGTATGGTGGGTAAGCGGCATATGTTGACGATGAGTTATCGCCAGCATCGGTGTAAGGTGTGGCAGATGAAGAATAATGTGTTGATGAAGAGTTACCACCGGCATCGGATGAGGTTCCGTCAGTACTCCAGTTGGGCTCCATTAGACTAGACTGGAAGTTGGTAGAGATTTGTAATTGTAAGAGAATAAGAGTGATTTATAATAGAAGAGAGAGGGTTGAGGTTAAGTGAGATAGAAGTGAATGAGAGTGGAGGGTATTTATAGAGGTTAGGGGATTTTTTTTTTTTTTTTTTTTTTTTAAGGATACAACGGCTCAAAAATGATCCGTTGTAGGTGAATAAGAGTGACACCCTCTTTCTCACCCACAACGGCTCTTTTTTGAAGAGTTGAGGGTTGAAAAAAATAAAAATGAATTTAGGGGTCTGAGACTAATTTTTCTCTCTAACAGTTATATAATAATATTGAACATAAAAAAAACAAAATTAGAGAAGGAGGGGTCGGGGAAATTTTCCCCGACCCGATTCGTCACGGGACGAATTGGATTCGTCCCATTTATATGGGACGGGTCACCCATTTTGACTAGGGGTGGCAATTGGGTCGGGTCTGGTCGACCCGACCCAATTACTGCTCGACCCATATAATAATCGGGTCGGGTCGACCCGACCCGTTTATTATATGGGTCAAAAATTCAGACCCAGACCCGACCCACACTTAATCGGGTCGACCCGACCCGACCCATTTGACCCGATTATTAAACCTTAAATACAATTTCTTTATGCTATTTTACTAAATTGTTTGGTGATATGGTTGGTCATCACACTAAACTCATACATTAGAGGTCACATGTTCGAAATTGGGCTCACACATATTTTTTGACAATTTAATTTAGGTCAAGGGGAGGAGGCGGTGGCGGCGGTGGAGGAGATCGAGGAGGAGAGAGAATAATTGGGTCTGGCGGGTCAAGCGGGTCTGGCGGGTTCGGGTTGACCCGACCCATTTAATAATCGGGTCAGATGGGTCGACCCGATTACGACCCAAACCCAATTAGCCCAAACCCATACCCGCTAACTCTGGGTCGGGTCGGGTCGGGTCTGACGGGTCGCGACCCGTCTGCCACCCCTAATTTTGACCCCCTAAATGGGGCGGGTGCAGGTTGACCCGTAACCCGTCCTGTGCGACTCAGGCAGGGAGGGCGGGTCAACCCGCCCCTATTAGCCATCCTAGGATATAAATTAACAGGGGTTCTCGCTCACATTAAAGCGGCGGCCTGTTTCTTTCGTCAAACCCTGCACCTCGGTCTCTCCCTCTCTCCCCCAAACCATCGAAGAAATGGTAAAATTTCTTGGGTTCTTCTATCTGCTCCTACTCAACTTCTCATTCCTGCACGAAATTTCTCGATTGATGATTTTTTTTGTTTTTCTTTTGCCCTTTTAGGGCACGGAAGTGGCTGTGAATCCAAAGGCGTATCCTTTGGCGGATGCACAACTGACGATCACCATCATGGATCTCATTCAGCAAGCTGCTAATTACAAGCAGCTCAAAAAGGGCGCTAACGAAGGTATTTTCTGGTGAAATTCCTAAAAAAATTTGTTGTTCTGAATTTTGTACGTTTTTATTTGTTTGTTATTTATGTACAGCGACGAAGACGCTGAACAGGGGAATCTCGGAATTTATTGTTATGGCGGCGGATACCGAGCCGCTCGAGATCCTTCTCCATCTTCCTCTTCTTGCGGAAGACAAGGTATATAAAATAAAAGCCGAAAAAGTTTATATATATATATATATTATTCGAGGTCGAATCTTTCCCACTCAACATCCAACATTCGATTACAAGATACTTCGTTAAAGTTGGTTAATGATTTATATTATTTCAAATATTTATAAATAAAATAATCAAGTGTTTTGAATACTTTTTGTCCACCCATGCATCAAGTAAGGAAAAAAGGACGGCCTAAATAAGGAGTTGGTTGGTTTTACTCTATAGAACATTTGAAATCTAACAAAAATTGATTTTTAGGTGATTTTAAATGTTTAGATCATAATCAAATAGTCGAATCGAGAATTTGTATGTTTAAAGACATAAATCTAATAACTCACTACTTTTGGCTGTTAATTTTGTGCCTCTTGATAGATGGGCAAAAAGTATTCAAAATACTTGATTTTTGATTTATACATAGTTGAAATAATATAGATTAACTTCAACAGACTGAATCTTTTTCCGAATATTGGAGGGTTGAATTTGAGTAGAAAGGATTCGGATTCAAATACTTTTGGAGGGACACAAGTCTCTATATATATATATATAGGGTAGAGTTACAATAGACATAGGTGTAACTAAGTTAAGTTACAACATTTTTAAGCACAAAAAATTTTACTTGACGACATACAAACAAAAATTAATGTGAGTGGTCCCTATGAGGTATTTAAAAACTATTTTTTTTTTGTGGTTGAAAGAGGTGTGTGTAACTTAACTTAGTTACACCTGTGTATAATAAATCTACCTATATATATATATATATATATATATATATATATATATATATATATATATATGTATGTATATGTGTATATATATATATATGTATAAGTATATACGTAGATGTGTATATATATACGTAGATGTATATATGTATATATACATATATACATATACACATATATATATATACATATATATATATATATACATATATATATACATATATATATACATGCATATATATACATATATATATACATGCATATATATATACATATATATATACATATATATATATATACATATATATATATACATATATATATATTATATATATATATATATATATATATATATACATATATATATATATATATATATATAATTTGGATGTTTAATGTTGATGTAATGGGTTGATTGATAGCTTAGCTTGATAATTACCTTTGTTGCTTCATATGTGTATTGCGATTGTTTAGCATTTATGTGTATTTAGACTGTATAGCATCAATAGTTTAGGGATTGACTGATAGCTTTGTTTGATAAATATGTATTGTTGCTGTATATGCTGTGTATTCGGATTGTTTGTATTTATATGAGGCAACAAGTTCTTGAGGCAACAAGTTCTTGAGAAAGCAAAAAAAAATGAGAATGGTACTTCTTCACTTGAAATGCAATATTATAAAAAAACTATATGATATTACTAATTGTTGTTGTAGAAATTATATTTGCATGTGTACTTGGATTGTTCCTGTTTGTCATTTATCGAGTCATGAGGGTGACACACATTAGTTTCAATTACGCAGGGCCCTTCATTTATATATGATTATAAGTTTAAGTGAGACTGGATGAATTATAAAACCATACTTTTATTAAAAGAACTGCAAGGTTTAACTGTTTAAGTGGACTAATAGGCTCAATTTTTGATAAAGGGAAAGAAACCCTAGTGTGTTCTTAAAACCCAGTAAAGTGACTTTGAAGTGGTCCGAGTTTATTTCAGTAGGTACTTGGGAGTGGCCTTGTTTTCTTGGTTATTTGCTCCATGATTTGTTTTAGTATTAACAAAAAAATTCGCAGGCTTTTGGGTCCTGTTTGTGGTTCATTGGATTGGCTTGTTGGTGGTTGCAAACCCGTTGAACTTGATGCACATACATGGAAGTATCTAGAAATATAGAGCTTTCTAAATGTCATACAAGAGGGGATAGCATATACCTTCCCCTTTGGACGGTGCAGCTCATCTCAGACAGAAATTGCCCCAAAATGACTGAAGGAATTAAACTCGATAACCTGAAATCTTCATATAAGCACTTGAGCTTTTTACAAACAACTAGGTCACTGTCTTTGTTTAAGTAGACACCAACAGCTTGTTTTTAGTACTATTTAAAGAAATAATTATATTACTTAATGTTAATTCCCAATTAATTAACTAAGCAAGCAGTCTTCTTTTCTAAGAAACCTGGAAATAATTTTTTTTTGTTCTACTGTAAGTGATACGGGACGTGTATGTTGGTGCATCAGCATACTATGAAGTCATTTTGTATTTAGATGTATTTAGAATTCAAGGCTGAGCCCACTGGAGATACATGATACTTCTTCGGGTGTTTTTTCTCTCTGTTTTGATCACACTGGGATGAGAGCCTGACTTAGAACAAGTATATTTACCTGATCTGGGCTAATTTTATGTTTTTCCGATACTTATTTTGCATGTGGACATTGTTGAGGTATCAGAACGTTTATTTGTAATCCTGAAAGAGATCTTCTAATGTAGTTACACCTGAAAGCATAAGAAGTTAGACTCAAGTTTAAATCTGAGAATGTTTATATTGTAAATGCGGAGCACTGATCAAAGTCTCGGCCAAGTCGCTCTTGACTCGATTGAGTTGCTCCTAAACAACACTGTCAATACGAGAACGAGACGCGAGTCGATCTTTGTGGTGGAAATTGACTCATCGGGCCTGATTCGGCCGAATCGATCGAGTCACGAAGCAACTCGATTTGAATTGGCGGATTCAACCGAGACAAGCCGAGTCATACCCGAGTCGGTCAACTCACAGTTGTAGACCTTTGAACGATGGGTTATAAGGGGATAAAAGGAATGAGAAACAAATTAAACTTACGGGATTTCGCCTAGATCCAGATTTGGACCTGAGACCGCCTAGACCCGCCGACTGCCTAGACCCGCCGACGAGACCGCCCATAGCTGCCTATGAGACCTGTGAGACTCGAGACCTCCCCGATCCAAATCCAGCCCCAGGTAACTCTTTCTCCCTCTCTCGCCCTCCCTGTCCCTCTTCCTCTCCCAATCTCTGTCTGTCTCACAACCCATCTCTTGCGGTCTCGATCATCGACTCGACGGGCACTGAGACAAATCGGTCGCGGCGACTCAGATTAGTCTCAGGTGATACGCGCAAAACGCTACATAAAATGCTAATTTTTTTTGAAAAAATCACAACAAATCTTAAAAATAAATTTAAAAAAAAATATAAACATCAATATTTATGTATTGTATGCCCAAAACATATCACCTAGCACACTAAATATAAATTGAAAGTATAAATACACATAATGTTCTAAAAATCGGTTTCATTATTCGTGCGGTCCAACACTGAAAATGATTAATCCGATTAATCGGAGATTAATCGGGGATTAATCGTTTTGAAAATTTTAATATATTTAATTATATTTATACACAACTACATATAAATATATACAGTTAATTGTTGAAAATACCTAAATATTATACAAGACAATATCTAGATGTGAAGTTATAAACAACGATATGATGAACAAGACAATATGACTAAATAGTAAAAAAGAAGTAAAAGAACTTACCTCTTCACATTAGTAATCCAAGATTTCAAATTTTGCAACATAAATATAAATCAAAGAACTTACTTGTAAAATAAGATAAATAAAAAATTAGTCAATTTATCAATCAAAATAATGAACTTTAATGAATGATGGAGAAAGATTGCTAAATAAGTTAATTTGAAAAGTAATCAAAAATAATAAAATATAAGTATCACTTTATGCAAAATATACAATAATAAAATATCATATTTCATCTACTATTTAATAAATAACAATTCATCTACTATTTAATAAAAGATCATTATCAAATCATCAACATTACAATATAAACTGCTTAGCGATCCAACGCACACAAAGTGAAGTTTTTAAATAAAAACATATGAAATACCTAAATGGTTAATCGGGGATTAATCGGATTAATCGGGCATTAATCGGGAATTAATCGTTTTGGACCCGATTAATCGCCCGAGCGCATAATCAGAGCGATTAATGTAATATTAAGCGGGTTGTCACCGAATAGGATTAATCGGCCGATTAATTCGATTTTTAGAACAGTGAATACACATATAGTCAGTAGAAATGTATCAAAATACATACACAATATAGTAAATTGCACAAAATATATTCATAAATACATGCTAATGTAGTCATTTTCGCATTAAATTCCGATGAGGCATAAAATCATCATAATCATCTCCGCGATAATTAGAAAAAATCATCATTTCTACTAAATCATTTCAACATACATCATTTCTATTTAAATTAAATTAAATTAAATTAATGATATATGGGATTAAGAGAGAGCTAAATTAAAACATTATTAAGATAGAGGGACTGAAGGAGAGATTTAGAGAGAAATAGAGTGGGAAGAGAGATTTCTAGAGATCTAGAGACTTAGAGAGGGAAAGATACAGAGATGGGGAGAGAGACCGGGAGGGAGTGGGAGAGGTGAGAGACAGAAAGGGGGGAGAGGGAGTCAGATCGGGAGGGAGAGTGGGAGAGGGAGTCAGAGAGGAGAGATCAGGAGGGAGTAGGAGAGGGGAGAGACAGAGAAAGGAGAGGAGTCAAATCAGGAGGGAGAGTGGGAGAGGAGAGACAGAAAGGAGAGGAGTCAGATCAGGAGGGACATGGAGAGGAGAGGGAGGGAGGGAGATCGGGAGAGAGGGAGATCAAAGAGACAGAGGGAGTACCGACGAACGGCGACGGCAGCAGCCACTTTGGGAGGGAGTGGCCAGAAGAGAGGAGAGGTAAGTTTTACCCCCTTTCTTTTATAACCCGTGAGTCGACGGATTGACTCGCTATCACTCGTAGTCAACTCAACCGAGTCAGCCTAGTCACTCTGAGTTGAATCGTGACTCGATCGAATCAGCCGAGTTAACTCTGAGTCAGAGCCGAGTCAGTCTAAATTGAGTTGGATTTGTCGATTAGGGTCTCGGACTCGTCACCTGTCGAGTCATATCCGACTCGGTCGAGTCTTCAAAGCGTGCTCTCTTTTACCCGTTCTGTCTCTTTTTCTCTATCTCCCTCCCTCTCCCTGTCCCTCTCTGTCTCACAGTCTTTGTCTCACTCTCTTACCCCAATCTCTCTGTCTCTATTTCTCTTTTGTATTTTAATTTAAATCTCATGTTTAATATAAATCTCATGTCTCACCTATCCACTCGATCTCTCTTACCCAGTTAATTTAATTTAGTTAATCTAATTAATTTAATATAAAATTAATTTAATTTAAATTCAGTAGATATGTTTTAATTTAATTTAGTGTAAATTTAATCTAGTTAATTTAATATTAATTTAACTTTAATATTAATTTAATCTTTTAATGTTAATTCATTAGATATTTTTTAATTTAGTGTAAATTTAATTTTTTAATGCTAAACTTTTAATGTTAAATTAATAATTTAATATTAATTCAATAGATATGTTAATTTAATTTTAATTTAATATTAATATAAATTTAATCTTTTAATTTAATTTAATTTAACCGATCATTTTTTAATTTCAGAATGGCTCCGAAGTAGCACAATATTAGATGGGAAAATGGTACCCCTGTTGGTGTAAGTAGAAAACTTGTGAAGTATAATTATTGTAAGAAACAAGTACATGATGATATTACTAGATTGAAGCAACACACACCATATGTATTCGGTCAGGTGGAAGGATGTTTGTGAGCACCAAAAGAAGTGTTTCAAATATTGAGACAACATATTTCTGAAGATAGCAAAGAAAGAGCAGCTATAAAATTTAAGAAAGAACGGCTTATGAAATCGACAAGTAAAGAAGATTTTTATGATGTCTCCAACGGAGATTCTGAAGATGATGTTGAAAAAGTTAGTGGTTTGAAAAAAATTGAGAGAAGAAAATTAAAATAAGTCATGAAAGAAAACCGTGAAATGACTTGGAGACCGTCAGATAGTCATACAAAAAATATTTGTGATAGTACTAGCTTTCAGGATCAGAGATCAAGCATGGATTGTGTCAGAGTTTTATCACTAAAGAAGCTGAAATTCTAGCACGTGGTATTGATCCGTATATGTTCTCATTGAAACAAAAATCAATCAAAAGCATTGCTCAACTGGGAATGTTAAAAAAGTTAAAAAAGTCATCTCAAAATTCTTCCACTACAATGCAATACCATTTAATGCAGCTGAAAGTGGTCTTTACTACCACGCAATGATTAATATTATTGCAGAGGCAGACTCAGGTGTAAAAGGCTCTACAGGGTACCAGATTGACGATCTCTATTTGGAGGAGGAATTTGAAGAAATTGAAGTATATATTGCTTTATTAAAAACAAAATTGCCGCAGTATGATTGCACTATCATGTTGATGGCTGAAGTTCCCGGAATAGATAACATATTATTAATTTCATGATTTATTGTGATAGAAGTATGATCTATCATAATTCGTTGATACTACGAATATCCTGAAATTGGAGGACGCAGGTATCAGGTTGTGAAAGAAATTGGAGCATGTGGTCGCTGATTTATACAAAACTGCGCAACCGATTGACAATGAAAAAGTTGCATAAACTAGTGTTTGTACATTGCAATTATATGGCTGCGAGTAAGAAATCTTAACTTGCCAATGAGACATTGATGATCATTACAACTCAATTGATATGATAAATATTTTCAATTATGATGAGTGGATTTGGGAGGGAGAATGACCAATATTGCCATCAGATGACTTAGGTTAGTTGGATGAAGGTATTCGTCATAGTGACGAAAATGTCGGTGATGACGACGATGGTGATGGAGGTGACGGCGGTGATGACGATGACGACGACGACGGCGATGACAACGACGACGGCGATGACTACGGTGATGGCGGTATGGCGCTAGTGGAAGACAATGAGGTGGTGCTATGTCATGGGAATCAAATTATTATGCCACACAAGATACAGATCATGGAGTCCGATCAGGGATTTCACAGTAGCGTGAGCATTTGGATCGGTTGATTGATTTGAATTCTAGCGATTATTACTTGGATATGATAACTACTCATAGGGTTATCATAGTCTTGAAGGTCATTTGCATGGATTGAGTTTGACATCAGACCAATATTATAGTGTGGGATATGATTATAACCACAGAACACAACTTGGGAGACCTACGAGTACTAGTATTGGTGGATATTATGATCATGCTCGACAGAGACATAATGATCATGATGAATATTCTAGCGCTGGTGAATATTCTACTAGCAGTGCTGAATATCGAGGTTTTGAGTATTATTACCATGGAGCTGATGTTGCAAATCCCCCATCGCCATATTACTCTGGTGCTGGATCCTCTAGTCAATCATCTCATCCTACGAGATCTCACCAACAAACATACAATTATCTTTATGAAAATTATATACCTGATTTCTATATTTATCACGGGATAATGATATTGATGCTTTTGTGTCTCATCGCAATTCAATGTGGAAATGACTACATTAGCAGGAATTTATGAATGCATTTCGTGCAATTTATTATATTATGCATATATTTTGATTTTGTTTTTACTGATGACGTGTGTATCCATGCTTTCACTTTATGTTTAGTGTGTCAGGTGATATGTCGATACATGAATATTGATGCCTACATATTTTAAAAGATTTATTGTGATTTTCAGAATTTTTGAGCTTTCTATATAGCATTTTGTGGGTTTGCTCGAGATCGATCCGAGACACCGCATCCGATCAGTCTCAGTGCCAGCCGAATCGGCGGCCGAGACCGTGACTTTAAACCATTATGTGGAAAGTACAAAATGGATATCATGATATAAAATCTATTAAACATGCTAAAAGACACGAACTCACCTTAACTGGCATGTTTCATGAAAAAACTGAGAAGTTAGTAGTATAAATGCCTGTTATAAACATGCTGCCCCTGCACAAGTGGTTTAGGTTAAGAGGGAAGAATCCAATAGCAGGTTACTAATAGAAATGACTTTTAGTTTGGACATGTTCTTTCTGCATAGCAGCAGTCTAGAATTTAAAAATGACTATGACGAGGCTTAAAAATTACCGACAAGAAGTAACTTCATTCTATTACAGAGCTTAGATATAATATAGAAAAAGGAAACAGAAAATTCTTGTACCGGGTTTTGCATGAGAACCCTGATCATACTAAAACATGACCTGCGAGTTCACCTAGCTAAATGGTAAGGCTACTGCAAACCTCTTGTTTTACCATTCACATGTGGAATTATCTTGTCAACATTTAAAGTAAATATAGAAGTGATGTTGAAGTATTTTTATACTTTGTTCCATACACAATTTTTGTTAGATCTTCATTATAATTACTTGTCCTTCTACTTATAGTTCTTTGCGGTGATTATATGTGGGCTATACATAGAGAAATAATTAAGTGTCATACCTACCTTTTAGAGCCTATGGGGCTCCCAGGTTTCCTATTTAGATTTACTTTGTAAATAACACTGTTCTTTGAGGGTGCTCATTTTGTCAGCCTTGAATTATAAAAGTTAATAATAATATTATAATATATTTTAGTAAAGATTTGATATTCACATAGTTTTAAATTGGATTTCATTCATGTCCCCACTTCTTAGTTCATTAGATCATTCTGCTAGTTGTAGTTATGTGCAGTTTTGCTTGTACTTCTTAATTCATTAGATCATTCTGCTAGTTGTAGTTATGTGCAGTAATGCTTGCTTGTAGTGAGGACAATATTTATGACTGTTTAATGTTTGATTGTGCCAGAATGTGCCCTATGTCTTTGTTCCTTCCAAGCAAGCACTTGGTCGAGCTTGTGGAGTTTCAAGACCTGTGATTGCCTGCTCTGTGACTAGCAATGAAGGTAGTCAATTGAAAAGCCAGATACAGCAACTCAAGGTTTCTCTCTCCCCACGTCCATCTCCTAGTCAATCCTTGTTCGTGTTATCTACTTTTAATAACGTTCAGCCGGTTTCTTTACTAATATTTTTTCTGTGTGATATCCAGGATGCCATTGAGAAGCTCCTAATCTAAATGTTGAAACCTTTCGGCATGAAGGGCCTCACAATTATCAAACACAGTGCACGGAGGCTTGGACTGATAGCGGATTTTTTTTTTTTTTAAAGTCTTTTTTCACTTGGCTTTCTACTTCTTTTCACTTTTTTTTTGTACTGTATAATGTGACTTATGTTTTCTACGAGAATTATGATAACTGAAATTGCTAAATTGCTCGCTAATGGTAGTATGTTGGATGTTTCTGATAGACTTTGTAAGGTATTTTATGCTACATCTGAATAATGATTTAGACTTCAGCAACACGTAGTTTGATACTTTGATTCATTAGTGTCATGGTTTGGGCACTCCCAAGATGAACTTGCTGAGGGATTTACTTCCTGAACTATTTCAATTTTGGTAGTCATATGCTTGGATTCGTTGATGGACAGAATGCAATCTTTTATAGATGTCTTTTATTATTTCACAAGGAGATTAGCTTTATCTCATAGGAGAGCACAGATTGCTCGAGCGTGCTCCATTTTGTAATGCTTGTTTTTCATCTGTGTTTGTGAATGAATATATTCTTCCATTAACTTTTTGATAATGATTCGGACATAACCTGTGTTTTCTTGTTTTATTGATGGGGCTGTTTAGATTCAAGGAAGTGAGGAAGTGGAAAGTGTTATTTCTCACTGTCCATCGAAGCACTGGAAAAAGAAAATGAAAATTTTCCTTTTTTTTTTTTTTTTTTTTGGTGTAATCGTTTTCTCACTTTCAAAGTGTTTCAGTTAATTTTGTGTTCATGTAAATCTCACTTGTAATAAGTTATAGTTCAAAACAATTAATTTTGTGATCATATAAATTTTAATTTTATTTTAATTATAATTTAAATTTTTTTCATAATTAATTTTTATTTTAATATTATTTTACGATTAATTTTGTGATCAATCTTTTCACTTTCATTTTCACATTACCAACTAAATTTCAGAAAAGACATTATATTTTTTTCAATTACACTTCCAACTACCATTCAAATATCGAAAAAGAAACACAAATTTCTTTGTCTTTGAATTTTTGTAAAGAACAGCTTAGTAAGTAGTAACAAGTCCACAGCAAAAATGCTTTCCTGATGGTAAGAACTTTTGCAGATGACTAATAAAAGTGGTTAAATAATAGGATTGCGAATAATTGTTTTGATTTCTATATCTTTTTCTTTGTCACTATGGACTTCTGCAAATCATGTATAACAAAAATTTCAGAGCATGAATCTTTTGTGGCTCATTGTACACGATCAAACACCTAAAAGAGAGACAGTTTGTTATTCTCTCTTTTTCATTATTTTCTTTCTGGTGTTGAATTAGAGCAATGACTTAACCCTTCCATTAGGCTTTCTATTGTCTTTATCAGTATGGGAGAATGCCTTATAATTGCCAGACATACTCAAAATTTCCAATGCTGATCCTTTGCTGGAGAAATTATTACATTTCATGTGACGAGGATCATTCAAAGAGAGAATAGAATGCAGTGCACCTTCATGGGTTTCCCTAACCTGAGCGGGTTGACTTCTTCGCACGAAGGATCAAAATAATCCTTCGCGTGTCGTAGGCCATCCATCACAGTTGATGGACGGTCCGATGGGGTGAGAGAGAAAAACGCGTTTTATGATGAGGCTCACAAAATATGTTTTTGTTTTTTCTCTTCATCGGATCGTTCATCAGCTGCGACAGGCGGCCAGCATCGTGCGAAAGACCAAATGGTCCTTCGCTCGAAGGAGCTAACATGTTCCCTTCACCAACAGACACAAAGAGGACAAAGGTCTAACCTCTCTGAAGGACATTGCAACAAATCCGTGAATAGATTCCGGATGATTTCTCATCTCAACGAGTCACAATGTGCATGCAAGTAATGGTATTCAAATTATTGGTTCACGAGTCAATGTCAATTTCTCAGGACAGGTTATGGTGGAGACACTTTTTTTAAATAAGAGAAAAAACTTGATCCTCTAAATCACATGGGGCGCTTTTCTATAGTAGGAGGGAAGAGTAGAAGTCAACTGGAAATTTGGTGAAAAACGCATTCCGCGCATCGATCATGTCACGTGGTTTATGCATACTCTATGATACAGTAAAGATAGAATTAGACTATCTTGTGAGAAATATATCCACTTCACCGAGCCACGTGATGCGGTGCACGCATGCTAGGACGGAAAATTTACTTGTATAAATCTCAATTTCTTACATTTTTCTCTATTTTTTCTCCTCATTTCTTACTTACACATTTTCCTTTCCACTTGCAGCAAACCAAGCAAACTCTAAGAGGAGATCAATCAAGATATGATCAACATTTCCCAATGTTGCATAAATTGCCATTAGCCTCAAGCCAACACAGCGTTAATCTGCCCACCTAGAATTTTTTTTTTTTTTTAAACGTATAAGTCAACAAAATTAAATCCTATTATTTTGCGTCTCCAGCAAATACCTCATGATCATGCAGGAAATTTTCCTCTGTTGTGATCATAGTTCAAAGTTCACTAACAAGTCTTAATTAATCTTCAAGCACCGTCCCCTGTGAAACTCTCGATGAGAACATTAATTATTCCCCATCTCAAGCTCCTCATGAGAATATCAATTCCTACATCAGAAAGCCTCTTTCATCCAGAACTTGCACTTGATGTGATCAAGTATTTCTAAGAGCTTGCTCAGGTGGTTCATCCAGAAAGCCTCCTCCTCCCTCTGCCCCTCCCTCTCCAACCACAACCTCGGCCCTGCCACCCACAACCTCTCCAGCAGGACCAACCTCGTCCTCGTGATCAGCGGTGACGGCGGGGTGTAACAGTCTCAATTTCTAATATCTTCAATTAATATAATAACTTTTTTTAATCAAAAGATTATCCCGATTATATTCAAATTCTTGAAAATTTTGACAACATCTCCTATGTACATACTATTTTGCCCTGATATATAAGATATAAACATAGACAATTTTGGCCAACAACTGCTTACTTATTATCAAATAAGATCCTACCACCAAATTTCAACCACTATATAGTATCATCTTACAGAATATCAATTATGCGAATAATCAACTCACAATTTCAGCTTGATACGATCTACTACTTATATAGATATACAACAATCTACGCTCGAGAGTATCCCTTTCCGCATTCACAATATACGCAAAACTATTTCCTAAATCCAACTCCAGATAAATACTATAATCACATTTATCTCACTTTAGGTATAAGTATATATCAAGATTAGCTATTTACAACATGATCTAAAAAGATTCTAAATAAACATCTCAAATTGTAATCATATATACACCACCCAACTACTCAAGGTTACAACATAATTAAGTATACAAAAAAAGATATATCTCTGTAAAATCCACTTTTATATCTATGCAGCTAAAAGTCAAGCCCCTGCTTTCAACGCAACCTAAAAACCTGTGAACTGAGAGGGGGTGAGATCGACAGCTCAGTGAGTAGAGTCAAAAGAAATATCTAAAAAATGATGAACATAATCAATAAGAAGCATACTAAGTAACAAGAGCAATCTAGATGAATAAGAGAAAAATGTAATCAATAACATCTCATGATATAACAATCAAGAAAATAGTTTCTATAATCTTCGAAACCGTCTAATTCTTTTGGTCATTGATTCTCTTTATCTTTCTCAGGTTTCTATTCCACATATTATAAGGTTTATGAGTTCAATAAAATATTATCTCAGCTATTTATAGTTTATTAATCAAGTTCTTCTTATGTACTCATAGTACATAACACATACGTATCTCATATATCATGCACGGGGTGCGCCAATCACAATCACATTTCATAAATGGAGTTTATCTATCAGATAATACACATCAGAAATGTATTTGTATATCATATAATTATATCACTTCATAGCATTAGCATATCGTACTACGCATTATACATTATTCATATACATATACAAACCATAAATGAAGTATGAGATTCTCCGTCTTTTCCTCCTACCGGCTCCCCCCGGCTTCTTCCTCTGTTATATATATATATATATATATATATATATATATATATATATATATATATATATATATATATATATATATAAAGAGAGAGAGAGAGTTGTGTCCTTCCTTGAGTCCGGATCCTTCCCACTCAAATTTAATCCTCTGACATTCGAATACAAGATCCACTCCGTTGAAATTGATTTATATTATTTCAAGTATTTATAAACCAAAAATCAAGTGTTTTTAATACCTTTTGCCCATTCATCAAATAGGAGAAAAACGAACAGCCTAAATAGTGAGTTGGCTAGTTTAACGGTGTAGAACATTTGAAACCTAACAAAAAATGGTTTGTAGGGGTTTTTAAATATTTAGATTATAATGAAACGGCCCAAAGACTTAGATCTAACCAACTCATTACTTTCGACCGTCCACTTTGCGTCACTTGATGGATGGACAAAAAGTATTAAAAATACTTGATTTTTAGTTTATATATACTTGAAATAATGTAGATCAACTTCAAAGGAGTGGATCTTGTATTCGAATGTCAGAGTGTTGAATTTGAGTGAGAAGGATTCGGGCTCAAATCCTTTTGAAAGGACACAAGTGTATGTGTATGTGTGTGTGTATATATATACATAAAAGAGAAAAATGTATCTCAACCGCCAGCTGAGAGACTCTCAGCTGATAGCGACGTGGCTGAATCTCAGCCACATATCCTGATCGCAGCGCTACCATAATCGCATTATTTTTGTGAGGACTACTATCATGGTTGTGGTACCTTTTGTGAGGACTGCTACCATGATTGCAGTGTTCTGTGAGGACTGCTATCTGATCGCAATGCTAATTAGAGTGTGAATATCTGAAATTTTTTAGAACTGTAACCAGGGCCGCAGTGCCAGCTGAGAGTCTCTCAGCAGCCGGCAGAGGTGAAGATATTTCTCTCTATATATAACAATATAACCGTCTTTCCCTCCTATCGGTTTTCGCCCGGCCCTTCCTCCGTTATATATACATATCTATATTTCGTATCACAATAACACCGTCTTCCATCTCCTACTGGCTCCCGCCCAGCCCATTCGTCCGTTATATGTGTATGTGTGTGTGTGAGGAATCTGTACCTCAGTCGCTAACTTAGAGAGACTCTCTCAGCTAACGTGGCTGAATTTCAACCACTATTTTGGGCACTGGTACTATGGTCGCAGTTTTATATGAGGACTGTGATTATGTCGCAGTACTTTTATGAGGACTGCTGCCATAGTCCCAGTCTTTTGTAAAGACTGCGACTTGGTCGCAGTCTTTTTCTGAGGACTGCGCAGTCTTTTTCTGAGGACTGCTACCATGGTCGCAGTCCTAATTACACTGAAAGTATATGATTTTTTAGAACTGCGACCATGTTACAGTAAACTGCGATCATGTTGCAGTAAGTTTGCGACCTTATTTAAGTGATAGCTAAGAGAGTCTCTCTCGGCTGACGGCTGAGATACATTTTTCTATATATATATATATATATATATATATATATATATATATATATATATATATATATATATATATATATATATATATATATATATATATAGAGTATAACAATAACACAGTCTTCTCCACCTATCGGCTCCCGCCCGGTCCCTTCCTCTGATATACAATGAATGCAACACACACAAACACGCACACACACACACACATACACATGCACAAAGATAACAACTAATTTATCAATAGTGTGAAATATCAACCAATTATTATAATTATCAACATGGACGTCCGATTTTTCAAAAATACCCCCATTAATTTCACGCATTTAGCATACATTATGGTTGTAAATAATCATCATGTATACATATGTGCATATATGTACCATTAACCATATTAGACAATGAGCAATATTACTTAGTTATTTATTTTTCACTTCTTTTTATTAATTTAATTTCTGAGGAAACTCTTGCATTAACTATATATATACATGTATATAAGTCACACATAAATGTATTTCATATCACACTCTCCTATTTGGGATCATTAATGCGTTTAGACTTGAAGTCTTGAACAGATAATGTGGTTGATACTGTTACACAGTCAAAATGCTGAAAAAAGAATAAACTTTGGTGAAAAGAGAATTCACTGGTCTGGAGTTTTAAAGCAGCGGACCATTTGAAGAATGAAGAGGCTAATTATTTCAAAAGACTAGATATGGTGAGATATCAATAATTAAAAATACATGATTCACATTGGAATGCCGAAAGAATTTTGTTGCTCTCTATGGTCTCATAAAATTCAAGGTTCTAATTTGGTTCTTAATCACTTTTGATAAAAAATTTATTAAATTAGACAAATAAGGGCAGTGATTCCTCAACAGGGACAAAGATTAATACATCAAAAGATGCGTAAACAAACTCCAATGTAAAGAAATGAAGGCTTATTCTTTCGGGATGTCTTTAAAGCTTTTCAAAATTCTTAATCCCTAAACTGTTTTCTTCACTAATTGGTATACACTGTCTACAACACATCCTTAGTGTCTTAGATATTTCACAGATATTGAGTTTTAAATCCATCACCTTTCTCATTCTTCTCTACTATTCCGACTCTCTTAGGAGAATTGTGCTAGTTGTTCTTTGGGTTACATGAGACTGCACTATATGATCAATGAGATATACTCTCCTGCATGGGCACTCTTATAGCAATTTCCTTTCTTATTCATAGGCTCCTTGGGAATTTATTCTAACTTAAAAGGCTGATATAAGAACAATAAATAATCATAAACATCAAAAAGTCCACTCCTCATCATGAGATACTTCCAGATAGATTTCTTCTTTGTTATTTCACAATAACACGTAGATAAAAAATTTTGTAACACCGGGTCCTAATTAACCCGGATTTATGACTTAATTAAAAATAACCTCGAATACTTAAGATAATTAGCTCGTATAACCACAAGGTCAATAATTTAAATTTAAAATCTTGAGGAATACGGTGTAAATATAATGATATACTTGTATGCATGTTTACACACACACACTTTGTTAAATAATTGTGCATATGAGGAAAAATAGTCGTGTGTGTGTGTATGTATGTGCTATTTCTAGGAAACAAGATTCATATAGGTATGTATAAATTTTTGTAATGATTAAATACACAAGGTGTACACTAATATTCCAACTCCTATCATACTTATACATGCATTCATATAAATAACCATATACATAATATTCCATCATTTAATACAAATCTTAAACTATTAAGGAAGTGGTGTGTTGGAGAGAAATGTTGAAGTGTAGGGATGAGCTGGAGAGAAAAGAGGGTGTCTTGGGGGGAGTATTGACGGAGTGGCAATTTTGTAATAGGGATTCATACGGGGAGAGGAAAAAAAAAATGGGAAAAGGGAAAATTTCAGCCCGAAATTCATCTCCCCCATTTCTCTTGTCTCCTCTCCATCCGTCTCTCTCTCTCTCCTCTCCATTCCAGCAACCCATCAAGTCCCCATCCTTTCCCATCCCTCTTGCACTCTCTTCTTCATCTCTCTCTTTCTCTCTCTTTCTCACCCTCACCCTTTCCTCCCTTTCTCTCCCCTTAGCGACAACAACCAAGGAAGGGGGCCCTTGCTGCGGCCAGCCGGACGAGCGCCAACGACCTAGCACGCGCGCAACGCAGGTCAGGCGCGGCCGGCGCCAGGCGCGACGCGTGGGTGAGGGGAGGGTCGAAGAGGAGTCGGGATGCTTTCGTGCAGCCGGAACTCGAGCTCCGTCAAGCAAGAGAGGAATAACTCTAGGTTCAACTCAAGCCAATTCTAAACCAGGTTCTAATTGAAGGTAAAACAGAAAATTTTTCTTGGATTAGAATTTGTCTATGTATCAATAACAAACTCTAGTCCTATTTATGTATGGGGGCGATACAGAAGAGAAACTGAACCATACTATCATCGGGCATTCGTCGAAATCTTAGTGAGTAAACTCAAACACAGTTAAATTAAGTTTACGGCATTGCCAAATCCCGAGTGAACGAAATTTGGAATCGGCAAGAATTTGGGACGAATTCGTAAGCAAATTCATTTAATAATAAAATAACCTAATATTATAAGACTAGCGTTAATTCCCTACAACCTGTGAATTAACACAGTTAGTCCTAAAGAGTCTTGAAGTGATCATGTAATGATTTCCTAATGATTAAGTAAATAGAACCAATATTGAGATGTTGTTTAAACACCAAGTATTGTATTACATTGGTAAGCTTTATGGAATGTATGATTATATGCATATTATTCTAAACCCCACCTAACTAGGCACAACGAGTAAGACTTTGGTCATAATCTATTAACAAGAAGAAAAGAAAACAAAACCCTTATGGTTGGATATGTTAAATTCTTGATATGGTATTATAATCATATAATGCGGAATTTGCATATCATAAGGATGGATATATGTGCGTGTGCGTGTGTGTGTGTTCCTTACTTTCATACGATAGTAATATCGAGTGCATGTGTGTATAATACTTGTGTGATGTGTGCTATGTTTGTATATTGGAGGAAGGGGCCGGGAGCCGGTAGGAGAGGGAAAACAGTGATCTATTATCTATTATACACGGAGAAGGGGCCGGGCGGGAGCCGGTAGGAGGGGGAAGACGGAGATTTATGAATTGTGTATGAATATGAACTATGTAAGTATTACCAAGTATTGTTGATTATGGTGTTGTGTAACAAGAAAACCACTAGTACATGGGACATCAAAACCAAAGAGGTTTAACTTCTTGTCAATGTAGTAGAACACATATGTATGTCGGTATATACAGTGAACGCACACTCAAGCTAGAACTTGTAACTGTACATGAGAGGTTGATTAAGATTAAACTATATGAGAATTCATGGTAGTTGAGACATCTAACTAAAATTCAAGAAGTCTATATGAATAGAAGGGAAGGGGTTGCATGATCAGGTTGGAATTTTATCTTAGAGATAATTCATGAATAACTAAATTTGTTACTCCTAAAGGCCAGCAGGGATAAAATCTTAAATGTAAATATTAAATTTTAAATTAGTTTACTCACTGAGCCGTCGAGCTCACTCCACTCATTTATAATGTTTTCAGATATGGATAAGGGTGGAGGACTGGTGTAGTGCCTCGGTCTGACATCGAAGGAAGATCGGCCAATTGACATATCGTAGACCCTTCGACATTCTTTTGTTCTTTTTGTATTATCTATTTGGAACTTAGTTGTGTATAGAAGTTCTTGTCTTTCATGCTAGTGATTAGATATCTAGTGTATCATGTTGTTATGTTCTCTTTGTTGTGGAAGGATAATGTAGGAGTTGATATCCATGAACTTAACATCGTATAACTGTGGTATAAAGTAGGTTGTAATTTTGACTAAACTTGAGATTTATAATGTACTATAACTTAATGGACTTGATTTGGATGATTCTTTTGGGAGCGAGTGATGGTTTAAGATGATTATATGTTGAAATATCATAAACTTGAGGTTATATGGTTGCTTTTTTACTGTCATTCATATTGTAATTGTGTGGGATATTGACTGAGCCTTCGAGCCAAGTTTGAATTCATATTATAATTGCTTGAGTTTGTTGTTGGACCATTTGAGCCAAATTAGATACATATAGTATTTGGATACACAGTAGGGAGATGCTGCTAAAATTATCAGTGATTTCCAGAGATGATAAATGAAGGATTTGGGAAGATATGTGATTAAAAATCTGGGACCGTTACAAATTATATCTTTAGTTTAAACTATACATTTTGCCTTCATTCAAGGAGATAGTCATTAGCAAGAAAATGTTAGTTTAATATGCTAGATATTTCTACGGTTCTTATAATTAAGGAGTCAACTTTAGAGAGAATGAACAATTTTGTATAATTAACTCTCTTATTGAGATCAGCAAGATGACTATGAGTTAGCTCGTAAATAATATCTATATACCTCAATATTTTTTCCAGCTTGGAACTGAGTAAATGGCGAATAAAGTACTTTCATTGACTAGTTTCTAATAAATTTCTTAAATATAGATGATTCAAGTAATAGGAAATAGTTTAGTTTAATTTCCAAAAATTTTGAATTTGAGTCCATCTATTATCAGATTATTTCGTTCTCTGGATCTACTCAACTGCCAGCTATTTATCAAGGGTCATCAGCATCCTCCAGATCAGTCCTCCAGTAACCATAAAATTATGACATAGAAATATCATTAGTTTAGTCTTTTTCGTTACTAAGTTCTATAGACTCAATGAGCTAATAGCAGAGACTATGAAGAGAAAACAGTTTGATAGCACTTAATATGGAACTGAAGGATTCTAAAATTACAGTCACGCAGAAGTTTTCCTGTCTATTTTTATGGATGTAAATTTCCAACTACCATATGTAAAAGGTGCAATCTAACACCCTCATCAGCCCTACATGAAGAAGATATGTTGATTCTATTGAAAACAAGAGCATCACTTCTCATCAAATAGTAATACTTTTATAACATCTACTATTATTATCTTATGTTCTTGTAATATCAAGAAACAAGGCCAACTTAGAATTGCCAACAGAAAAGTAGTACAACAGAACCCTCTTCCTTCTTTCAAACATGACAAATTGCTCACAACCAACCAATTGTGTAATTCTAAGAATATATACATAGAAATCCATCTAAATGATAGTCGAACCATTTATCATTCCTCACATACAGTCTTACAACAATAAGCTATAGCTCCAAGTATCAGAAACCCCAAATTAAACTTTAAAGTTTATCACATCAGATCATTTGGTAATCTTGTTAAAAGTTTTCCCGTGATGACTCTGTCAAAACATGACTTTATTAATAATTGTTTCTTTTCTATTTAATAATTTATTAAGAAATTATGGAACTAGAGGACTTTGCTCAGATAAGGACGATTTCATCATATATTGTATTCAGTTCATTTTAGTTATCATATGATACCATTTAACTGCATCAGAATTCACTAATCACTAGTTTTATCATAATCTTCCCATAATATTAGAGATAAAAATAGCTTTCAAGTTTTTGGTAACCCTTGTCTCACGTAGAACTCTTTTAGAAAATATTAGAAATTAAAATTTGGATCTTTTGCTTGATAAGATGTAATTTAACAGTAAAATTTAAATCCAAGAATTCCTAAACAGCTATCGAGGCATCACACATGATGCAATATCTCACTGCACCAACTATTTTAACAAGATAAGACTTGAACTAATTCATTTAATATAAGAAAAATCATAGTTCTAACAAATTAGAATAGTTTGTATCTACTTGGCAACTTTGTATGCAGAGTTCGCAAAAATTTTGTTCACTTTTAAAAATGAAATACATAGAATAATTGGGAGTGCAATCTCACATGCATGATTTTTATTAGGATGCTTATTTTAGTTTTGGTATAATACAAGTCTAATCTAATTGGAAGCTTATAAAGTTTTTGCATTACTTCGGTATATTGGTATTTCAACAATATATAAAATTTTATGATGAAGAGGGAGGGTTTTGAGGTGAAATGTGCATCTTATTTCTTATTGTGCTAGAGGCAATACCCACAGTCATACATACTCACAAAAATTCAAATAAAAAGAAAAATCCAATCTTGATGATCAATTCCATTCACAATGAATTCTTGGCTTTCATAAATCTCAAGAGTAACATCAAATTGATTATGAGCATAAGCACAACTTAATCCTACTCATGAAAATTTCAAAAATTAGATTCAAAATGATATAATAATGTATCAAGGCAAAGCCCCCCCTCACCCGTCCTCCTACCGATTCCTCGTCGTTATCTCAGGCCGTCGCCCACTGTCGCGTGCACCCGTCTGGTGCTGTCACACACCAGAGAGGGGGAGAGAGGAAAAGAGAGATTGAGAGAGAAAGAGAGAGGAAGGGTTGAGGGAGAGATTTAGATCTAAGGGATAAGGGGATGGGTTCAGAAATTTCCTTTTTCTTTTAAACTTAATATTTATTTATTGACTCACATGTGCCCATGTGTTACACTAGAATCCTTCCCACCAGCCACCTCTACTCCGGGGTTGTTTGTTTCGCGTAAAAGGTTATAAAAGACCGTAATTCATAAATGACTTACATCTCAATTATAACTATGGTATTTGTTTGGATCGTAATTCGTAGAAGACTTACACAACTCAATTATCACTCAATTGCAACTCAATTACCACTCACTTACAACCCACTTACAGTTAATTTTGTGGTCATGCAAATTTGTATTATTTCCTATATTAATATTGATTTTTTTAATATTTAGTATTTTTAGTATTTATTTGCAATATTTAAATTTTTAAAATCACCAAATAGTTAATTTTGTGATTAACTTTTTCACTTACGACTTACACATTACGACAACTAAACATTATATAATACAATACACTTTCTCACTTAAAATTTATATTACCAACCAAACATCATAAAACTTACATGCATGTAACTCATTTACAACCGTAAAAGAGTTACCAATTACGACATATGAATTACGGCCAATTACGACAACCAAACAGACCCGAATTCATCTATTCCCAACTTTGTCTACACCATCCACATAAACCACTATGCATTAGTGGTGATTAGTTATTATAGTATAATGGTGTGATTAATCAAATATACAAATCTAATTACCAATCTATCCCATGTAATATATACACAATCTCATATATACACTTATATATACCCATATATGTACACCTGTATATTTTTAATTATCACTCTCATTTTGCTAAAGAACAATTCACCAGAGTTTTCGAGAATCCATTTTCACACAAAATTAATTAAATCTTCTCCAATAATTCTGAATAATCTCGTTAATCAAAATTAGGAAAATTGAGGTTTAATAACCGGGAGCCACACGGGGGGTCCAACATCAGGGGTTCCATCAAGTCCGAATGCAAGAACCAAACTAACCTCTGTAAGATCGTCGACTAGTCTAATGGTCGGAAGAAAGTAATTTGGATTGTGGGCGAGCTGCAGGTAATGCCCATATTTGACCTGAATTTTTTTGGGTCAAATGGGCAATGCCTAGTTAGACATCTGGTTATTAGGGCGGGGCTCCACCCCAGAATCTTTAGACATCCTGAGTGGGTTGTGAGCTGGCCCTTGCCCATTCTCATCCTTCGGTTTGTCCTTTTGTCTCTGTTTGCTCATACTTGGTAGGTAATAAGGGAAGGGTATATATGCCAAATAAGTTAAAAGCATGAGAGTATACAGGCAAATAAAAATAAGACAAGAATAAATATGTAATATTCTTAAAACTTAAGGATATATGGCTAGAAACTCATTATTTTAACCTTTTTGTTTGTCAAATGATTAATTTTTGTGTGTGACACCATTTAATTATTTCTCAATAAGAAATTTCTTCACTCCAATATTGTTGTTTCTCAGACTTCATTATCCAATAAACAATTATGGACTCCAATCACAATATATGTAACATGCATGAGATTTTATTATGAAGTAACATGTAAATATTTGATTGTTATAGACCGTTATAATGTTCATGGTAAGCATTATTTATGTATATATTTATAAAAAAACCTATTTATTATTAACCGATGTGGTTGCTGTATAAACTATGTTGCTGTATAAACTATGTTACTCAGTTAATAATATCTAAGTTAAAGACTAATAAGCATGTTTTCGATTGATACCAACTTTGAACATGATTAGATATTCTTATTAAATAACTAAACAAATTATTTTCTTCTTATGGAATATCTGACTACTTGAATTGCATTGATGATAACACAGAAATAAAGTTTTATGCTAGTTTAGAAAATTGAGTTAGAAAGCGTTATTTATATTTGTCATATTAATTTATTTCAAGATAATTTTTTTTACTCTGCAATATTTTCTTAGAGAAGTTGTTGTAGTGAATATATTTAAACTATCAGAAAGCGCTATTTATATTTGTTACATTAATTTATTTCAAGTTATTTTTTTTTACTTTTGCAATATTTTCTATGAGATGTTGTTATAGTAAATATATTAAAACTATCAAGAGAAGCTACTAATGTTATTGCATCCTTCTTAAATTAAATTAAGGATATGAATGTGTTAATTTTCAAAACCAAAACCAAAATTAGAAGTTGAAACAAAACCTTTCAAAACAAATGAAATCTATAGAAATGTAAGTCGCAATGAGGTATGACTTACTGATAAAAGGGAGGGTAGGTGGGTTTCCCAGGTTCAAATCATGGCTATGGCCTATGTTCAAAGTAAGATTTCATTGATAACATCTACACTATTACAAATACAAAACAAAATATTCAGTTAGGTACTTGCACAAGAGACTTAGAGGAGGGGGAGAGGACCTTAGCTGTCACCCCTTGCAAGCTAAGATTCTCACACTCATATGCCAGTGAATACCTAAGCAAATAATTTGATATATAACATTACTTTCCCTCGCAAGGTTGTTTTAGATTACTTATCCTTCTCTAATAGTAATGATTCATAATTGGATGGGGAGAGGACCATAGCCATCACCAAGGGATCAAGCTAAGCAGGCAATAACCAGATAAGCAATTGAAAACTTCTTCAATACATGATACATGACTACATTGACTACATCCCATAATTTGACATGATAAAGTGTGTGATTCTGGGACCAAATGTTTAGAATTCATGTTGGATCTAATAATTATTGCAAATAAGACCCCATACATGCAATAGCCTCTTTATCAAAATCAAAGGGAAGGAGTGTTTAGGCATACCTTATTCCATCTGAAAAGGATGCCGAATCTTGCACGATCTCGAGAACACCGGAGTTGAGGGAGGAGATTTTTCTCTCCAGCCACCAAGTTCTCTTCTTGATCCTTAGAGGAGATTAGAGACCTCCAAGAGAGAGATTAGGTCATAGTATATGGTGGTGGAGAGAATTCTACCATGATATCTATAGTATCAAGGAATCCTAGTTCAACTTATCATAGATCTAAACCCTTGATTGATAACACGAGTTTCACTCATATAGATGAGTCACATCTTAATTTAAATACACTTATGGCTAAGTGTAATTGAAATGGGTCTTAGACCCAAACCATAAGGCTTGATCAATTCTTTATTGGGTCCAACAACATAGTCTTATAGAGACAGGTGTATAAATCCAATTGACTTGTGTAGACTCAAATTAATTTAGACTATAAAATAAGTCTAACAATCTCCCATTTGGGCCAAACAAGTCATACTGGAAGGATATTATGCATAACTTTATGATACCAAAACTTTAACCGTCAATAAATCACGTTTCAAAACAATCTGGTCTATTAAGTGTCCTGCTATCGAACATGACGGTCGTTACCTTCTGTATAATCGAGGTACGACATTCCACATCACAAGTTTCAGAACCCTTAATGACAGATCAAATATGGATATGTGGCATGAAAATATCTTCTGATCAAATAAGGTACAATCCCATCACTTTATGACTCTAATGAGTCTATCTTTATGACTCCAATAAGTCTAATTGTTAATTCAACAAACTCAAATACGCAAAAGTAGATTTTAGAAAAAGTAATTATAATTTTTTATTGGAATCAACAAATATATATAAAGTGCACTTAGAAATAATATTTGTTACATCAATTATCCACTCCCACTAAACTGGGATAGCATCATGACTAGCCATCTCATATGAGTAATATGCTCTAAGAAGACTTTAGGTAGAAGTGTTTTAATGAGTAGATCTGTAATGTTAAAAAATAATACTAACACTATCAATAGACACAATGTAATCCAAATTTATCCTTGATGACTAGAAACTTGATGTCGATATGTTCGACTTTGCTGAACTCTTGTCACTATTACAGTAAAGCTTTATAACTCTTATTATCACAGTGTAACTGTAATGGCCTCTCGCCTAAGCCACCATCTTCATATAATCAGGAAAATGTAACCTGAAGTGGACTTCTTATTGTCGATACGTCCAGCATAATCTGAATCAGTGTATCCGATTAGTTGCAACTGATCAGATTTCATGTAATCTTCTGTAGGTATCACATTACCTTCTTGGCAGTCTTCCAGTGATCAATTCAAAATTGATCAAATATCTGTCAAGTTTCTCAAAGGTATATGTTAGGTCTGGACGTGTACAAACTTAAGGATACATCAATGCATATGAAATGTCTTTCATTTGCTCTTTCTGTAGGTCATTCTTGGGACATTGGAGTAAACTCAACTTTATTCTCCTAGAGCATTTTTCATGCTACATCTATCTAGCACCTTATCGATATCGGCCTTTTTGTGGTAAACTTAGTATTCACATGTTTTTTCACGTTGAATCTGGATGCCTATCACAAGAGAAATGTCTTCAAGATCTTTCATCTCAAAATTCTTTGAGAGAATTTTTGGTTTTAAGTAAAAGAGCCATATCATTACTTGCTAGTAGAATGTCATCCACATATAGCACAAAATAATAATTATACTCTCTTTGAATTTATGGTAAATGCATTGATCATCTATATTCTCCTTAAAATTAAAATCGGATATTGATAAAATTTCAAATATCATTGACGGGATGCTTTCTTTAGATCATAAATAGATTTTTTTAATTTGCAAATCAAATATTACGAATCTTTGGCTTCAAAATTGTCTGGATGCACCATATAAATTTCTCCCAATGTCACCATTAAGGAAGACAATCTTAATATCCATTTGGTGTAACTTCAGGTCGAAGTGGATCACTAGTGCCATAATAATTCTAAAATAATCCTTCATGAAAACGAGAAAGTTTTCTTATAGTCAATGCCCTCTATTTGAATGAATCCCTTTGCGACAAGACGTGCCTTATAACTTTTAACATTGCCTTTCGAATCTCGCTTGGTTTTGAACAACTATTTACAATCATTTAATTTTTTTTCTTTAGGCAACTCTACTAAATTTCAAATATTATTGTCCTTCATGGATTTTAACCTATCTTTCATGGTATTTGATCACTTAGTGGAGTGAATGCTGAGTTTGGCCTCATTCAAGAATGTGGGCTCATCCTCTAGCCCTATGTCAAACTCATGCTCTTGGAGATAAACTATATAGTTATTTGCAGTTGCTGATCTCCCTTCCCTAGTTGATCTCCTAAGCACTTTTGGTTGAGAATTTTCAAGTTCTACCTCATCAGAAAGCTCAGGATAAACTATATATGTACCTTATAAGGGTACAACTGTATTTTCATTCTAAAGTGAAACAACTACTTCAAACAGTTGTCAAGGGTATAACAATATGTTCTTCAAATGTGAAATCCTTATATAGTTGACTCTCACTGTTCTGAATATCCTAAAAAAAAAAATTAGCATTATCCGTCTTCATGTTCTTAGTGGAGGAACAGTAAAACCTGAAGCCTCTATATCTCTCAAAATATCTTACGAATAAATAGCTAATTGTCTTTGAATCTAGCTTCTTCTCATATGATATATATGGCCGAGCTTCCGCTGGACAACCCCAAACATGTAGATGCCTAATGTTGGGAGATTTTCAGTTCATAACTCATATGGGTTTTAGTTACTGTTTTGTTTGGTAATTTATTAAGGAGGTAGACAATTATCTTTAAAGCTTCACTCCATAATGACTCGGGTAGAGTAGTGTGAGCTATCATACTTCTAACTATGTCTTTTAGTGTGTGATTTTGTCTCTCGGCAACATCATTTTGACGAGGTGTCTCTGGCATGGTGTACTGGGTTACAATACCACACTGTTCCAGAAAATTGGCAAAAAAATCCTAGACATCTACCTGATCCGTCATATCTGCTATAGCACTCACAACTGCGGTCAGATCTAACGGTTTTAATCTTTCTATTCTGTTAATTTTAACTTCAGTTTATAGATTTTAAACATGTCCAGTGATTGAGATTTTTAATGAATCAGGTATAGATACCCATAACGAGAGTAATCATCTATAAAAGTGATAAAGTATGTCTGTCCGTTCCAGAAAGCTGTAGGGAATGGACTATAAATGTTTGTATACACTAAATCTAAAACTCCTGAACTCCGTTTAGCACCAAACCTTCTAATGTTTCTTTAATTAACGTTCGCTTAGTGCTTAGGCTATTTACGTATAAAGATTCAGAATATGAAGTATGAAGTTTCAATATATAGTCATCAATCAGAATTCTAGTACCAACAATTTTAGATTTGAAAAATAGACTAAGTATTTCATTACCAAGAGTGAGTAAAATCAGATCTGTCTAACAATGAAATAGAAATACGATTCTGCCTAAAAGGACGGTACAAACTAAAATAAAAAAAAAGCCAGAACCTAATCTAAGGCTACAAACTCTAATAGTTTCGATTGCAACTTTATTTCCATCACCAATATACATATCGCTCAGCTGGGCTGGGCCTCCTTTGGGTTTGAAAGTTTCGCATTGAATCTCTTATGTGAATTACCTACCCACCATATATGGGGTGACACTAAAACTAAATTAATTTCAGAACAAACATAAATATGAGATATACCCTTCTTAATTAGCTATTCTGATGCTTTATGCAATTTTGTTTGAGGTGGCCTACTTTCTTACAGAAGAAGCATGCAATGATCTTAGGCTTCTTGTCTTGCACTTTTGCCACTTGGGATCAGCTACTGTAGTGATGTTTATGTTCCTCTCTTTGATTTCATTTTTTTTCTTTTCTTATTATAAGTATTACCCTAGATGCTAAGTGAGCACTTTCAGTTTTTTCTTATTTCAATCTCTTTTCTTTTCGGACACATTAACTGATGAGCTCAATGAGACTTCACTTTTTCCTCTGAGCATTATAAATAATCTTGAAAAGGGTTATACTATGTAAGAAAAGAGATCAGAATGAAATGCACTAGAATCTCTTCAGAGAGTTTCAATTTCAATGCCTTTAGTTTAGAAAACAAGATTGTATATTTTAATAATGTACTCCTTTATGTTTTCTTTGTCTTTGTAGCGTATATTTATCAGCTTGCTAAGATGCATGCTGACCTCAAGTTTATCTGATTTAATAAACTAGTCGGCTAGTTCAGCTGGAAAACTCTTAGCACTGACTTTATCAGCATAAAACTCCTAATAGTTATAGGAATATAATATCTTATGACCAGTAGACACATCCTATTGGACCTCTCCCACTTATCATAATTAGCTTATTCTTTAACTGAACTTTTATTAGTGATAGGAGGGTTTCATTAGTCCTTAAGGTGAGTCTAGGTCTATGAATCCAAGAACGATCTTTTAGGTGGCCTTACCACTTCTTAAAGTTTGTACCATTCAATTTAGACTATCTAAGCATATAATTTCTCATCAATTTAACATAAACATTGCATTTAATAAAATTCTACTGTAATAGCCAACTGAATTTCAAAAAATGTAACTAGTTTAATCGATAAGGCTGCCGGCTAAACTTTCAGAACAAGTTGTGTCTCTATATGCCAACACTGTACTGATCCAATATAGATACCTTAAAGTTTAAGTCCTATGTAAGAGTAACTTTTTTGGGCCGACTGTTCCTTTATATGATTGATCTTAAAGTTTAAGCTATTTATATCAATTATATAATATATGTAATGACTAGGCCATAATGACAACTTTCCTTTGGGCCGATTGCAACACGCATGGGCCACACAAATCTACGCATCTGGATTCTTGTTCTGTCGTCGGACTAATTGATGAGGGTAATGTAATATGGGCCTATAGTGTGGCAAACTTTCTTTGGGCCGATTACCACACATAAGTTCTCCCACTTTCATTACCCACATCAAGTATCCGACACCGTACATAATTCGGCCAAACAATAGTCTTCCTTTGGGCTGACTATTGTCCGCATAATTATATACGCAATTAAATAAACTCTTTTATAAATTCTTTAACTTGAATATGTATCTTTGTTTGTGTTATCTATTGTAGTAAACATCAATATTCATCATTCTAGAATAATATAAGCAATATAATAAATATTGATGAAGCGGAAACATATAAGGATATATATTAACATGGTAAAAAAAATACTTCAATGCTTTCTTTATGTCAACTAACTACTATTTTATCATGTTTGATACCTGTAATAGTGTAGAGCTCGTCAAGAGTTTTGAAACGGCTATTTACATGCCCAAAATAGAGGTTGGATGAGCCCGTAACGACTTGTTGAAGTTTCTATTGGTAAAACGAGTCTACAATGCTTACGGGTCTGGATCAGACCCGACCCGCAATAATTAAGTTATGAGTTTTCTTAATGGGTCGAGTTTAATAAGCTGAATAAAACCTGATTAGCTTAATGTGAGATTAATTGGGATTAGGTTTTTTTTATTTGATTAGAATTTTATCTCAATTTTCTTAATAGATTAGAATTCTATCTTAATCTTAAAACCCAAACCAATCTCAACAATCCCAATTAAAACTTAATATGAGATTAATTAGGAGTAGGTTTTCTTATTAGAGTAAAATTCTCTCTAAATTTTCTAATTCTAATTAATCTCATCATCCCACTGAATTAAGAAACCCAAAACAATTAACTTTTTAAATGTGTTTTGCTCAATGTCCACCGCCACCCCATGGTGGTCGACGACTGTCTGATGCATGCGTGTGCACATGCATTTTCCTTTTTTTTAAATGCATCTGAATGCATTGTCAAACAAGATATATACATGCATCATGCATTGCCCCATGCATGCATGCACACAAGCGGGCCAAGGGGGCATGTGCAACCCCTTCGGCTGCAAAGTAAATTTTTTTTAAAATTAAAAATAATAACACATATTAAAATTCTGAAATATATATATATATATAATTCAATTTAATCATCTCGAATTTAATTCAATTATTTGAGACTAAAAAATATTTTTTATTGAATTAAATAAAGAGATTAATAACTTTAATAGACCGAGATTAAAAAAAATTTACTTTATATCCCGATGATTCGATAAAGAGGAGGATGTGATACCAATTGTTGGATTTAATAATTATTTCAAATTAGATCACATACATGCAGTAGCCTCTTTTATCAAGATTAAAGGGAAGGAGGGTTTTCCATCATGAAAGGGATGCCGAATGTTGCACGATCTTGAGAACGCTGGAGTTGAGAGAGGAGACTTTCTAGCTGCCAAGTTCTCTTCTTGATTCTTAGAGGAGATGAGAGGCCTCCAAGAGAGAGATTAGGTCATAGTAGATTAGGCCTCCAAGAGTCACACATCTTAATTTAAATACACTCATGCCTGAGTGTTATTGAAACGTATCTAGACCCAAATCATTAGGCTTGATCAATTCTTTATTGGGTCCAACAACATAAGCTTATAGAGACGGATGTATAAATCTAATTAGACTTGTGTAGGCCAAATTAATTTAGACTCTAATCTAAATACGTCCAACATTTCATACTTCTCACCAAAGACCTTCTAAGGAGTCCTTAGCAATTTTAGGATATCCTCAAATGGCCTCCAAAACAAGAATACTTTGTTCAGGTATTCATGCTGGAAAATTCTTCTATTCCTCTCTTGCCGCGAATATCATCCTCCTCTGAAAGTTCTAACCTGGCAAGTGTGTTTGTCTCTGTGTGTGTGAACCAAATTGGGTTCTAAAATGTGTACATGAGGATTAATGGATTATTAATTTTCAAAAATATACATTACAAATATAATTCACTGAAAATTACTCTCAACAGTGTAAATTAACCTATTTTTTTAATCATTGAGCTATATATAAGTTCAATGAACACATCATTTTAATCATTTTAGCTATTATTTGAGCCGAGTTACTGAGAACACAAATTAACTGTAAGAGAGGAAAAACAAACAGTAAATTTAACTGTTTACAACTGGTAAACGACTAAATCTAAATGCTAAAAATACATAAAAGTTAAAAGTATATTTCATCATAATTAGTATAGAACATAAAATTAACAATAGGCATATAAACCATTTTACTTTTCTATTGATTATCGAAATAACATATAAGGTTTTGACTTTTGATACCTCTAGATAACAGTTGGATTATATATATGGAAAGCATTTTATGTTCATTAAACTCTTAAAATAACAACTCTTTTTTTTTATCAAATACATTGGTTCTGAACACTTCCAAGCTGGTGCCAACTAATACAAATGAGCTTCTCTTCATCAAATTAATTTCATTTTGTTAAATACATCATGTCCCATGTTGTACCATAAAATTATTTTTGATCTCTTTTCTGTTGATTCCCCAACTAGTTTTTCCCATAAACCATGTCTTCTTCACATTATATCATGGGAAGAAAAGAAAGACCACTATGGGTAAACAAAAGATTGAGATGAAGAAGTTGGAGAATGAAGACGCACGACATGTGTGCTTTTCAAAACGTAAAGCTGGAATTTTTTTCAAAGGCTAGTGAGCTTGCAACTCTCTGTGGAGCAGAAATAACAATTGTAATGGACTCTCCTGCAGGGTCTCCTTACCCATTTGGTAGCCCAACAATCAATTTGGTTGTAGATCGATTCTTGTCTGGTGGTTTAGCTCTCCCTACCATGGGTACCCAAGAAGCTTGTCGCCTTAGCTTGGTTCAGGAACTGAATCATCAGTGTATGAGAATATCTAACCAACTTGACGCTGCAAAGAAAAGAAGGACTCTGTTGGAGGATAGATTGAAGGCGCTTGTGGAATCAAACCAACAAGTTCGAAAGGTTGAAAATTTTGAAGAGCTTAATCCAGTAGAGTTCAAAGAGATGGAGCAATTTCTATATGGGTTAAAAGAAATAATCCATTTCAATATTTGGAAGAATTTGAGCGGTGGACCGTCTACATCAAACAGTGGTAAGATGTAGTCTGAGAGTTTTATTGATTCATAATTTTAGGGTTTTTTTTTGATAACATGCATCAAATATTGATTATGAAGTTTTTTTTTGTTATAGTATTGATCTATAGTATTATATCTATAAAATTGTAATAGTATGTTAAATTCTGATGTGGCAGTGAATCCTTTTATTATAGACTTGTTTGGACCTGGATCAAGTCAGGCTGGCTCAAGTGGTATATGATCTTTAACCATTGTTTTGATGTATATAGTTTAAGAGGATATTAAGATATAATATTTTGATATAAAGTATATAGCTACATATTTGACCAATTTATACATTTTATGTGGCAGTTAACCCCTTTACAACAGCTAACTTGTCAGGGCTTGGAGCAAATCAAGCAGGTCCTAATGGTACTAAAAGTTTGTTGAGCCCAATCCTTTTTGATTTATAGTTTTTATAATGGTCCAAATTTACCATATCATTTTAGATGTCTTTCTAACAAAATAGTGCTTAAGGACATTATATCTGATAGCGTCTCTCTCTCTCTCTCTCTCTCTCTCTCTCTTCCATTCTTGATCTTGTCATTGTGAAATATGTTAACATTTTTTGGAATACTGAAAATCTATTTATAGGGTAAAATTGTTGTTCAGAGTAAGTTTTTATTAGAACTATTTTACTATATAGTACTTATTAGCTTTATTCTTCTACTTGAAAGTTGAAAAAAATATTAGATATCTTCATTTGTGGATAATAAAGTATTCTTTATGTATTTTAATTATTAATTAGTATTTTATTTTAAAGAAACTAATCTTTTGCACACCATTTCTCCTTGATGCGTAGAAATTGGTGATTTGTGAAGGTAAACTCTCGTAGACTAGAAACATGTTTAAAATTCAAAAAATGTAGATTATTCCAATTTATTTTATTCTCATTAGTTATGAAATTAGAAAATTTTAAGAATAAAAAGATAAATTAATCCACATTTTTAGAAGCATACTTCTCTTTTAAAGATAAATCCATAATAATTCACTTATTGATCTTTATATGGATGGTTTATATCTTAGAGATTGACAAGGCTTAATTTTGGCGTAAATAGTATTTGTCTTATAATATCTCTATCATTACATTATATGTGACATCTTTGAAGTAACTGACTTATTATTCATGCAATTTTGTTAGAAATGATATTATTCTTAAGCAAGTTGAAAAACAACTCAGGGATATATAAGATATTGTGAGCTGTAACTATTTACTTTCTTTATAATAGAATTGTTCTCAGTGTCATTGGAACATTGGTATATCTAGTATGAAGTCCATTAGTTAAGTAAGAGTTGCTTCTTATCTCTCTCATTTTTGTAAATAAGTGACCTTTGTAATTTTCTCCTATTAGTTTCTCAAAACTTGTTTCAGTCTCAACATATATGGATGGTGGTTGTAATAAAACTACTTTCATTTACTCATATTTAAATTGGTCATGACCACTATATTTGCAAACCGCAATGTTATATTTATTTAAAATTATATGAACTTTCTAAAAAAATGACATAGTAGTTTTGTTTTCATCTAATAGTTATTCTCATATAGTCTATGCCACAAGTTATAGTAAAACTATTTTATTTAAGAAATGTTATTGAAGAGAAACATGTAGATGCATTTATATACTCATGCATGTTAGTAAAAAACGCCCAACTTCATTAGCCAAATAGATTTGCCACCAATGCTCATACAAACAAGCTGTTGTTTTTTGCTACAACACAATGTTGATAAATCAGAACTTAAAGCACGAATTATCAGTGTTCTGGTATTGCAATAGTAATATATAAAATAGTCATCTCAATTAAACATTTGATGATCTGAATCTTTTAACATTGTGTTTGATGGTTCGTATATGACAGCACATCTATATCCTATGGCAAGCCTGTTTGAGCATGGAGAAAATCATAATGGCCCAAATTGTAAGATGATTTCAAGCAAGACTTGCGTTTAATCAAGTTTAAGTGAAAAAAACTACCAATTGATTAATGTGTGTGTGTGTGTGTGTGTGTGTGTGTGTTGCATAATAAGGTGAAGCTTATGGTATTATATTTGATGGCATGTATTTCACAGCGAATCCTATCGTGATGGCAAATACTGCAGAGACATTTTGCTCTTCCGAGCCAAGGGTGAATCAAACTGGTTCAGATCATGGTACAGGTTTGAATGTCGAATTCTAAATTTCAATATATAATATGTGCATATGTTAGCTTAAGTGTTGTTCTAACAATATGAAACTTACTTTTTAGTGACTTGTATTTTGCATCACATTCTAACTTGATAGGGGATGTAGCTGCAGTGGTTAAGCTAGTTGAGCCAGAAGCAAATCTCTCTATTTGCCATGGTAATGTGGTTAAAGCTAGAATTTTATGCAACAATCCTCTTATTTTGAGCATTGTTCTCCATATAATTGATGCAACACTTTCCTATTTTTTTTATGCTTACTTTTTTTTGATTGTTTATTTGATATTGAATCATGATGCAGTGACAAACTCAAATGAGCCAGAAGCATATTGATTTGACTTAAGTGGCGATAGGGCGCTTGGCCATGATTTTTCTGAATAACAACCAAGCTTTTATTATATTGTATTTGAATCCATCAAATTTATGATAATGTCTGTGCTACTTGTGAAATGACTGAAGACTTGGACCTATCATTGGTGCTTAATGTAAAATTTAATTTTACAATTATCTTAGTACCTTGTTTATTTAGTTTTATGATGATAGTCTTCATCCATGTAATGATCTAAATTTGATGTAAGTTTTGTTATTAAGAATTCCATCTCGTGGATTAAGATTTAAATGCGTCATTCTCTTTAAATTGATATTCCTTTACAATAGTTACTGATTTAGGTCCTCTTTGAAATCAAACTTTTATTCTCTTCTTATTGAGGAATATAATTTCTATTTAGGATTACTATTATGTTTAGGAGTAGGAGTTTTCATATTGTGTAATTTTGCGTCTATATATTCTCAAGATTGTCTTCATCAATAATATATATAGTTCAGTTTCTTCTAATTTAATATGATATTAGAGAAATCTCTCTATAGTCTCCAAAATCTCCTCCTTTTCCCACCGAGCTTGGAGGCCACCATATCGTTAGGTCCTCCAATGTGTCTACCCGCTTCAAGGTTATCCTGCGTCAGCTTCGTCGAGGATGGTGGCTATACCTGATGTCGTCCACCTCTGTTCATCAATCTTCAACATCAGTTCTTCCTATCTCATCGACATTGGATGCGCTGCTCTACTTGTCATTTCAATCTTGGTTGCATTTTTTTTTTTTCTCTTTGGATGTTTTTTTTGGCTTTATCTCAATTACGAATGATCTTCTTTTCCATCAACAAAATCCAGAACTGTTTTTTATTCAATGTTATCCTCAATGTGAAAGAGATCCGCCTAGGTTTCTAAGCATACCTCATTGCTCGTGAAAGAGACTCACAGGCTTAAAGTCTTTTTGTTACACGCGATAGAGACTCAGGCTGACTCATCTACTTTAATAAATGCTCCATCCTTAATCAAGAATTCATTTCTCTAGGAGATGCTCTTGTCATTTGGCATCTCCAATCATGCCTTTGTTTCGTGAAATTGATATGCTTTGTTTGTTGTTCTCGGAGTCGACATTGCGGAACGTGACAATATGATAATACTTGTAAAAGAAAAAAAACTATTGTAGAGTAAACTGGCAATAACCAGATAAAAGAGTAATAACAATAACAAAAGAGAATTTAAACGTGGTATGGTTCAAACTTAGTCTATGCTCACAGGAGAGAACTTGAGAAAATTTTATTAATAAACTTGGTACAACAGATATCCAACCTTCTCATTGATCACATAAGAGTATTCGCCTTCCCTTGAGTCATACCTAGATTATAAGAGTAATTATTCTTTCTATGCACCATCACCTTTCTCTCTCTTTCTTGGCTTCCTTTCCTTTTCATCTTTTACTCCTTGATTATAATACTATGTTACAATTTTTATTTATAGGACTTTACAACACAAATCTTATTCAGAGTATGAGATGATCTTGACCATTGGATGCTCGAAGATTTTTTCTTGATATAGAAGAATTTTAGACCCTTCAAACTTTAGAAACAATTCTTCATAGAATAGAAACTGATTCTTATCGTATCCCAACCAGAAAGGAAAATCTGCTCGCACAAAATCCGAAACAGAAATGAATTCATGCATCAATCAGTCGACTTGGCCCTACAGACTAATCGAATAATACTTTTATGAGTTCACTTATAATGACTATAAGTTGACTTCTGTAAACGCCCCACTTTTTGTTGTGCATATTAGTCGACTAATAAAGTCGATTAGTCGACTAATGATATCTATTAGTCGAATATACAATTGACTAGTCTGTCTTGATGTGCTTCTTTTCTTTATTCTTCTTCTTCTCCAAATGGATTTGACTTTCTTGGATCATCATCTCCTCTTGAAAATAAGGCAAAATTCTAACAATCTTACATTTACTTGCTGAAAATACACCTAGAGGGAGGTGAATAGGTGTAAGGCTAATATAATGAATAATAATGCGGAATTAAAAATTTAATGCAACACACTTAGTGTAACCAACGAGTGTAGCTGAATTCCCGGTGAGTGGCTCTGGACTAACTCCTCTGAATTCCTCTAAATAAGAGTTGAGGTGCTATATAAAGCTCTCTTGGTTAAACACAAGTATGGGCCCACACAAGCAACACAAGCATATATATGATATGATGCTAAGATGCAATGCTCAAATGTAAGAGAGAGAGTTAGAGAAAGTGATCAAACGCAACAATAAGATATGTTTCGAGGTTCGAGACACAGCTCTACGTCCCCGCCTTCACAGAAGGATTTTCACTAACTCGTTCACACAGGACTTCCACACAAGGAACCTCCACTAAGAATTTGGGGCAAATACAATTGGGAGTACATAACTCCTCTCTCAATCAATACAACCTCTACACTTAGAGGCAAGGCACAACTCAAATCACCTCTACACTTAGAGGGATAGGCACTTAGCCAAACAAATAACAATCACCTCAGGGATTCCAATACAATCTCACCTCTCACTAGAGGGAGCCAAATACCACTTTCACTATCACCTCACACTTGAGGGATAACAATTCAATCACCTCTCACTAGAGGGATTCACAAAGATGGAAGGTTTACAACTTGGTGGCTCTTTTAACCCACAACTAATTTTCTCACTAAAACAAAGATCCTATAGATAGAATAGAATGATAAGCTCAAGTGTAAGAAATAAATAGTTTGAAAATCAAAAACTTAAAGAAAAACTCTTGGGAGAACTTCTAAAATGAATATAAGTGAAGATCAAAAATAATCCCAAAGACTTTCTTTTTCTTTGAATTTTCCAACCCTTTTAAAACAAATAAAGATCAAATCTTTAGCTTAAAAACTCTTTGAAAACTTGTGTTAAAACACTTGTAAATGAGAGAAATTTTGCTCTTTAAATTCTTATTAAAAACACTAAGAAATGGGGTATTTATACCCTCATTTCAAATCTGCCCGTTGGTAGCTGAAAAGGGCCAGATTACCCTTCCGATCGGCCAGCAACGGTCAAATTTTTGAACGTTGCGCCTGCCGGTCGACCACCCGGTCGACCGGGACTGGATCCAGAGAGCAACGGCTTTCTGGCCGGTCGACCGCCCGGTCGACCGATGCCGGATACATAGAGCAAACTCTCTGTCTGGTCGATCGCTCGGTCGACCGGGGGCTTTTTCAGAGAGCAGAGCTCTCTGGCGGTGACCGACCCGGTCGACCGGCCTCCCCAGCTTGGCTGCGTGCACGCTATGTTCACGTTGGTCGACCGCCCACTGCTACGGTCGACCGCCCACTGCTACGGTCGACCGATCCGGTCGACCGGCAGTCAGCCAGTCCAGCCTAATATAGGTCTTAAAAACTTGAGTTTTTATCTTTAATTAAATCTTATCAAAACACATAAATTCCACAAAAATCAGTTCATGTTATATCCTTGAAATACAAACATGTTTGAGTAAAAATCAAATCATATTACAAACATTTTGAACCATTTTTGTGACTTGAAAATTTTGCCTTAAACCAAATTCTGTATTTTTCAAAACTTGAATTTTTGAAATAGAAATTCGACTTTTTCAAAACACATGTAAATACAAAAACATGATATTTAAACAACTTTGAAGCATATAGTATATGGATAGAATCAAATATACATGAAAGGTATTATATCTATGTTTTTGACATTAAATCCAAAAATAGGTTTTGTCTAAATATAAAACTCCAAACACATGAATAGTGTATCAAAATAAGTTTTTCTAAGTAGATGAGCATAATGTATATAGATCAAATCTAATATATATTAAACCATATAAAGTTGTTTTGATTCTATCTATTCATGAAAACCAAGATCGGTTAAACCGAAAACCAAAACCAAGATATGAAACGTGTGTGTGTTGTGAACTTGAGCATATCACACTATCTAATCTTTACAATGGATTTAAACAAAATCTTAACTAAACAAACCGAAGCCTTCTTGTCTTCAAGCCGACTCGATCCAAATGCGATTCCCCGAGCTGAGTCCAACAGAGTGTTAGATATGAACTTAACGCTCGAGCTCTTGAATCACCATGTGAAACCTCCAAAATACCTTTGTTGAAGCTAATCACCTACTAATAACTTGATCAAATATCTAAAACTAAATATCACAAGATTATTAGTAAACTATAACTACATGAGTTAATCATCATCAAAACTAGAGTGGAAGGCCTCTGGGCCGACACTTGCATTTCAAGACATTAGCAAAACACCTTGAAAATTTTGAATTGCTACCTTAATTCAAACATTCCATGAAAGATTTAACTCTTGCCCTCTCTCTGGGCCTTTGGTTGAGTTACGCCATGGCTTGGGCCACTCGGGATTCGCTCGAATGCATCTTTTCTCCTTCTTGCAATACTTTGATTCGTTTACGTCCCCTTGCAATCTTCTTTGAAGCTCCACCTCGGAATGAGCTCTCTTCCAAGTTTATCCTTAAAACTTCACCTGGAACTGAGTTTATTTCCTTCAGCTTGTATATCCCTCCATATTTCTCTCCTTTTAGAATTACCTTATCTCCTTGGCTAACCGTGATAACATCTTGTTGCACTTAGATTCGGTATCCTTCTTCATCGAGCAACCATATGAATATTAAATTGTCCTGTGCCTCTGGGACATACTGAACCACCTCCAGAGCGAGCAATGTTTCTTCTCTACTTGTAACATGATTGTCCCGTGCCGATGACCTTGCAAACTGAGCCATCCACTATTTGACAGTCCTTTCCTCCTTTGAAATTTAAATAGTTGGACATCTCTTTATCGGAATATACATGAACCATACTATCAGAATCAAATTTTCAGCACTTACATTGAGAAGTGTTATCTTCAACGCAGGAAGCCATTAATATTACAGTGTCAACACCGCACATTGTTACGTCTGCCTTCACAACTTGCCGCTTCTTCTTCAGCTATCTTTACCGATACTTGTAGTAATTACCTTTCTTATGACAAAAGTGACACACTTTTAGTGAGTCCAAACTTTTTTTTCCTTCTCCTCTTCCTTTCCTTCTCGTGACCATCAAACTTGATCCTTCATGCTTCTCTTGATTTGATCTTTTTCTGATCTCATTAGATAAGAAAATTTGTCGTGACCTCTCCAAGATGACAGTTTTCTTCCTTAGAGCATTTTAGTTATGATATAATCGTATGACTGTGGAAGCGAGCTGAAAAGTATGAATGCCTTGTCTCCTCATCTATTTTTGGCATTAACATTTAGAAGCTCGCTGATGGCCTTATTGAAGAAGTTTAGATGCTCCAACACCACTGTCCATTCTTTCATGCGTAGCCCTATAATTGTTTCTTGAGATACAGTTTGTTTTTAGAGAATTTTATCATATACAATTTCTTACATTGACCATAAACTCGTAACTGTTTCTTCATCCATCACGTTGTACATGACCTCGTCTGCGAGATGTAATTGGATTGTGCTTGCTGCTTTCAGATCCATCTCCTCCCAATTCTCATCTGACATACCTATAGCTTTTACTGACTTTTCCTGCAAGATCTTGTGAAGATCCTGTCACACCAACAGCACATTCATCCACCCTCTTTTCTCTTTATCATAAACTGAAGTTTTCTTTACCATTGAATTTCAACCTCGAACTTAGTCACAGACTTTCGATCTTTGACTTATCGTCTTTCTTCAACTTTAACTCAGATACCAATTGTTAAGTACAGCAGAAATTTTAGCGATTTGATCAGTACTTGCAAAAGAAAACTATTATAGAGCAAACTAGCAATACCAATACAAAAGAGAATAAAAATAATAAAAGAGTTTAGCGTGATTCGGCCAAAACTTCACCTATGTCCACGGGGAGAGAACATAAGAGAGTTTTATTAATTACTTTGTACAATAAAGATTTAACATTCTTCTTAATCTCACAAGAGTATTCACATTCTTCTGAATCAACACCTAAAATTATAAGAGTATACATTCTCTTATGCATCTCACCTTTCTCTCTTTCTTGGCTTTCTTTTCTTATTTTTCAGCTTTTTCTCCTTGATAACAATGCTAGTTAACAACCTTTATTTATAGGACTATTAATACAATCCTTTTCAGCCTATGAGATGATCTTGACATTCAGATGCTCGAAGAATTTTTCATAATATAGAAGAATTCTAGACTTTTCAAACTTTAGAAACAAATCTTCATAGAATAGAAACTAATTTCTATTCGTACTCCAACCAGAAAGGAACCTGCTAGCACAAAATCCGAAACAGAAACGGATTCGTACATCAGACTAGTCGACTTGGTCCTACAGACTAGTCGACTAACACCTTCATGAATCGACTTATAATGACTATAAGTCGACTTCCTGTAAATATCCCACTTTTTGTTGTGCATATTTGTAACAACCAAATTTTTATTGTACATAATTTCTCCGCACTTTAAATATTAAGAATTTTGGTTAAGGCATTATATAGAAGTAGTCACCCCCATAATTCTATGTCAACAAATTAAACTTAATTAATAGACCCACTTCCCTTTTCAATGTCTTTATTTAATTATTTGATTGTGGTGACAAAAAAAAAAAAAAATGTTTAACATGAAGGCGTATGTGCATGTATTTTGGGCAAATTATGACTTAGGTAATGGTAAAAGAAAATGTTAACCTAATCCATCATATCCCTTAATCACCAAGCTTATCCTAATACCTTTTTAGTGGTAAGTATGTATTAGGGGGAAGATTAAAGGGGCTAATATTATTAATCACCATGCTTATCCTAATATTTTTTTAGTGGTAAGTATGTATTAGGGGGGGATTAAATGGGCTAATGATCCTTGAAAGTTGGGTTTCCATGTGGCACCTTGAGAGAGAGTCTTGGCCATGTGGCATCATGAAGATGCACCACCTAGTTCTTGCAATTCCAAGAAGTTGACTACAAGCTTGCCTCTTCATCTTCCTCACTCAAAATTCTGCAGAAATTTTCTCCCAAATCCTGAAAAATTTCCTTGCAATTGTGAAGAAATTGAAGCCTAAATTCCCCCATTTCATCTCATCCATAGAAATCTAAGATTTGAAACTAAGGTACCCTCTTCTAGCCCAAATCTCTACTCCTCTTAACTCTGAAGCAAAATCCACGGGAGGGAAGACAGGGGCACAGGCTCACAGCAAGCAGAGCCACAACTGCACGCGGGACTCTGCTACTTTGCCGCGGAACCGCGGCAAGGAAGGGGATTCCGCGGCAATTCCAAAGAGGAGGGAACTGATTTTGGAGGAGGAGGTTCTTGGCGAGTCGTGGAGGAGTTCTAGCACCTTCAATCAGCATCCTCTCGTCGTCTAATTCTCTGTTCCAGAGCTTGGTAGCATTGTGAGTAAACCTAACTCTTAGGGATTATAATTCTCTATCAAAAGTTGAAAAACAAGAACTAGAAATTGTGTAGGTGACCCACAAGGGTAAAAATTACTGTTTTTGTGTAGTGTTTACTGTTTTTGTGACATCTTTACACTAGATGGAAATTTAAGGGGTATTATCTAGTCATCATGTCCATATATCATGTTGTGATGAAATGAATATGTAATATACATGTTGTAGCTCACTAAGTAAACTTAAATGAGGAGACTTAGCATATGTAATTCGCTGTTTTGATAATTATTCTCATGTTAAAGGAGATTCAATGGGTATTGCATAGTAATGGTGATTCTATATTAAATGGATGTGAAATACATGTGTAAGAGATATGTTCTAACGTAATAATTAAGCCTAAGTGAACCAATTTGGTACCTTAATTCACTGTTTTTTCTAGTCAATATCATGATGGTCAAATTATTATGGGTATAGCCTAATCTTGGTCCTTCATAAATAGAATATAGGGTGGTGCATTATGTAAGGTCGAGGACTTGCACGAGTAGCACTCCACAAGAGTCGACCAATTAACTTGAATCATATGTTTCTTGTTCACTAAAGTGCTCGGGGAAAATACCCCTCTTTACAATACAATATTGTGTTAAGTGTTGGCAAGTTATGGGGTAATGCATATGTTCATGTGGGATGAATGTGGCGTGATTATGATGTTCCTATGATATGGGGTAAATCCCAAACACATGTCTTCTTTCTTTCATTGTTGCACACCATTTCGGACATGACACGTAAATTGGTTTCAATTGCTTGTTGTGCATATTGTATACTACCCCTGCATGATGTATTTGTGTTAAGGAGGAAGGGGCCGTGCGGGAGCCGGTAGGAGGGGGGAAGACGGGGATTTGATATCTATATATATATAAGGAGGAAGGGGCCGTGCGGGAGCCGGTAGGAGGGGGGAAGACGGGGAAACTTATATGTCTTATATGCATATATATATATATACAAGGAGGAAGGGGCCGTGCGGGAGCCGGTAGGAGGTGAAGACGGGGAATTCCTTTCAGATTAAATGATATTCATAATTGACTGTTAAGTTGCATTTACGTTTGATAATGCTTGTGTTAAACTAAGTTATCACTTTATGTATATAACGAGCCTAGTTGATGTGAGTGGACTCACCCATGAAAACTTTACACATACTCATACATTATATCTTTTGTGTCTTGATATTGTTAAATGCAACTTTTGATAGTGTAGGCATGTAGACTACATACGTATGGAGCTTGGAATAAGTAAGGCAACTTGAACAAACTGTCGTTTATAAGACTCATTCTACATTACTTCTTCTAAATTGGTTATTTTATGCAATCATTATATCAATTCCCTATGATATGGTTTACTCATTGAGCTGTCGAGCTCATTGTATTTTTTTTTACAACTTTTCAGGTTTGGATAAAGGTAAGGGACCCCTCTAATGGGAAGGTTAAGTTATGGATGGCATCATGTATTGTAGTATCATTTTGGTTTTGTGATGTGATCTTAAATGTGTAGGTATAGACCTATGGAAGTCTTTATTGAAAAACATGTTAAGTTGTACTTGATGTACATTTTGTCCTTATAGTATTTGAGACCTTTGTCTTGTATGTAATATTATGTTCTGGGTTTGTGAGTCCTTTGGATATGTATGCTTTGGAATTTTGGAACGATGACAATATATGGGAATGCTAAATTGTTGGGATGTAACTCTTGAAATGTTGATGTAAAGACTATGTTCGCAATGGAAAGAACCAAGTCATGATATATGTTTGTGTTAAGAATTGGTATATGTGATTGATAAGTAGGCCGGATGTGCCGAAATTATTGGTGATATAAGTAGGCCTTCGAGCCGAAATCTTGATTATTGTAAGTGAGAAATAAAGGAATATTAAGGATGATGCTGCCAAAATTTTCTCAACTTATGGTTAACGGAGATAAATGTTGTTGTAGGCCAAATCTTGTTATTAGAAACTGGGGCCGTTACAATTGGTATCAGAGCATGATTTAGGCAAGGTTAGCCTAGATAGATGTAGTATGTACGACTGATTATGAAGTCATGTATAGGTGTACTAGAGTAAGTTAGAGGTGGGATATGAGGATGGTGGTACAGTTTTAGAGTATTTGGCCCTGAAATGTAGGATATTTAACTGTTCTCCACATTTGAATGTGGGTACCCGCATACCTTAGTTCAAATGGATCTTGCAAGGGGTGCGGGCCCTTCTGTAAGAAATTTCAGTGTTATGGGACATCGGAAAGGGAGAACAATCAAAATATCACATAAGTCGGGGTCAAACCTATTAGTAGGACAGTTATGCATAAGAGAAATTTATGAAAGATCGGCATGGTTATATAAGTGGTGATTTACTATCATATCTTGATTTTATATTCATGCAAATTATTGCTTTGGGGAGAATTGGAGGGCACATCAGCTAATATAAATGTCTTACTTCTACAGATGGGAGATTCTGAGATGTCTGGATTATCGTCTGACGGTCGGGAGTCGGAAAGTTTAAGTTGGATAGCGGACCCAATGGACTGGGAGTTTGAGTCTGACGAGACCGATCCAAATGTCATTCTTAAAGGTTCCCCAGATGATTTAGATGCAGGGATTCACATGGGGCAAGATGAGGCAAATGACATTAAGGAGGCAGAAAGTGCCATTAGAGACGCACCAGTAACTGAGGACTTGGGAGTCCTACCTAATGAAGAGATGAACCCTGACGGAAGGATTTTCGTTGGGGGTATTTGGTGGAATTCTTGCTGGGTGGAAGATATAGACCTGTACGATGATAATGAAAATTGGAGATGTGATTTTGATACTGTACTGGAGGAAGTAGAAGAAGAACTAATGGAAGAAGAACCAGAAGAAGAAGAACCAATGGAAGAAGAACCAATAGAAGAAGAACCAGAAGAAGAGGATCCAGAAGAGGAACCTGTGAGGGAAGATCGGGAGGAGAGCTCCTCGGGATCTAACATCACCCCTTGAAAGGAGTTTAGTTGGGTGGAATTTTTGTTTTTTTTTTTTGTCGTTTTTGTTTTTGAAGAAAAGGAATGTCGATTCACATGAGTATATATATTTTTTTTTGTAAAGAAAGTGGTCGTCAATAGTTACATGTATGAACCTGTATCCCTTTTTGACTGCATTGGTATGTTGTGCATGAATGCAGCCATGCTAATGTATATGTTGCTATGAAAACGCTTTATGCATAAATGAAATCAGTGTTTTGTTTGTGAACTATTCTACTTGTTATCATTGAGTTACCATTGATTATGTGCAACTATTCTTCTAGGTATTAGATGGATTTGAATTTTCCTCCATCCGATGCCAACTCAGAGGGCAACGTCCCATTGCACAGCGCAATTGGGAGCGTCCATCCCCCGGCAAGTCAAGAAATTCTGAGTGGGCAATCTAATGCTAATCGGGGAGTGCCGGACAGAATCCCGGATTGGCTGTTGCAGTTGGGAAGCGTAAACAACCCCCGTAGAGCTCTTGAACAATTTCAAAAGCTCAACCCACCAGCTTTCAGAGGAGGAGTTGACCCTATTCAAGCTGAAGAATGGCTCCGACAAATTGAAAAGATACTGGATGTAATGGAATGTACAGAGACCCAGCGAGTATCTTTCGCTTCTTTCATGTTCCAAGGAGAGGCCGAGCGCTGGTGGGAGATGGTAAAAGGAGGAGCTAAGAACTTGGGAAGGGAGATCTCTTGAAACTTCTTAGTTGCAAAGTTCAATGAAAGTACATCCCTGGAGTAGTGAAGGACCGACTTGCGATGGAGTTCCAAGAGCTGAAGCAGGAGCAATGGATAGTGAGTCAATATGAAGCTAAATTCACTCAGCTGTCCAGGTATGCTGAGAAATTGGTGTCCGAGGAGGAAGATAGGACGAAGAGTTTCGTTAGAGGCTTGAGGCCAGAAATCAGGAGTAAGCTGATCCCTTTCCAACTGCAAGTTTACAGTCAAGCTGTAGAGAAGGCAATGGAAATTGAAAGGGATATGCAGGAGAATCAAGAGATGAGAACCAGGGAACTGCCCTATATGAAGCGCCCCCGTATAATAATGCACCGAGTTTTGGAACTCAGTCTTTGAGGCCCGACAGAGGCACGGGATCTTCCATCATGCCCATCCAGGGAAGCAAGATGAACACATGGCCCAAGCATAGGGGATTACCCCATTCAGCATCACCAATGTCCTCCCAACGCTCCAACTTTGCAGGAAACCAGCGGTGTCCAAGGTGCAACCAAAGTCACACTGGTAGTTGCGCCACCGGTAAGCAATGCTTTTTCTGCGGAAGAATGGGTCACATGAAGAGGGACTGCCCAAACTTACATGGATACCCAGGAGTTAGCAGAGGGACGGGAAGACCAACCATGGGAATCGCCCCTACAACAGGAGGACCAGCTACCGCCTATCGACAACCTTTCAACAGAACTCGCTCGGCCATGACACAAGCATCTGTACAGCAACCAAGAGTTCAGGGGAGGATGAATGCAATCACTCAGCAGGAGGCTCGAGCATCCAATGCCGTAGTGGAAGGTACCGTCTATGTATCCGATAATGTTGCTCGAGTATTGTTTGATCCCGGTGCTACACACTCTTTTATTTCTTCATCTTTTACTGCAACTATTAACATGGAATCTGAACCCTTGAGCTATCAACTAGTGGTGTCAACCCCTGTAGGCGCCAGAATGACCACTAGCGAGTGTTATAAGGGATGTAAAATCATCATAGGTGAGATGAATACACAGGCAGACCTGATTAAGCTAGGAGAAATGGAGTTTGACATCATCCTAGGAATGGATTGGTTGTCAACATATCGGGTTCATGTAGACTGTTATCAGAAGAAGATAATTTTTTAGTTGGAGGGGACTCCCGAAAGAGTTTATGAAGGGATGAAGAACAAAATCAGCACTCCAGTCATTTCTGCCTTAAAGGCCACTAAGTTATTGAGGCAAGGGTGTCAAGGATTTTTGGCAACCCTTATTGGTGAAGAAGACATGAAGATTAAGATTGAAAACATAGAAGTTGCAAGAGACTATCCTGATGTATTTCCGGAGGATCTACCCGGCTTACCCCCAGATAGAGAAGTAGAATTTTCCATTAATCTTCTACCTGGGACAAGTCCCATATCCAGGGCACCTTATAGAATGGCACCCGCAGAAATGAATGAATTGAAGGACCAATTGCAAGAGTTGCTAAGCCTCGGTTTTATTCGGCCGAGTGTATCACCTTGGGGTGCTCCGGTATTATTTGTTAAGAAGAAGGATGGGAGCATGAGGCGGTGTATAGATTATCGAGAGCTGAACAAGGTCACAATCAAGAATCGATATCCATTGCCGAGGATTGATGACCTATTTGATCAACTTCAGGTGCCAGCATATTTTCTAAGATAGATCTAAGGTCAGGATATCATCAATTAAAGATCAAACCGGAAGATGTTTCTAAGACTGCCTTTCGGACCAGATATGGCCATTATGAATTTTTAGTAATGCCATTTGGTTTGACCAATGCTCCAGCAGCATTTATGGATTTGATGAATAGAATTTTCCAGCCATATCTAGATCAGTTCGTAGTGGTGTTCATTGATGACATACTGATCTATTCAAAGAGCAAAGAGGATCATGAAAGACACTTGAGGATAGTATTACAGTTATTGAGGGAGAAGCAACTTTATGCAAAGCTTCAGAAGTGTGAGTTCTGGCTGAAGGAAGTTGGGTTCTTGGGTCACATCATAAATGAAGAAGGAATATCAGTGGACCCCGCAAAGATCGAGGCGATAAAGGGATGGCCTCAACCTACCAATGTCACTGAGGTGCGAAGCTTCCTAGGATTGGCTGGGTATTACCGGAGGTTTGTAGAAGGATTTTCTAAGATAGCTGCACCCTTATCCCAGTTAACTAAGAAAGGCCTCAAATTCCATTGGAGAGATGATCAACAGAAAAGCTTCAAGAATTAAAAGATAAGTTAACATCGGCTCCAATTTTAGCCATGCCCATTGGAAACGAAGGTTATGTTGTTTTCAGTGATGCATCTAAGTCAGGCCTGGGGTGTGTATTGATGCAAAATGGGAGAGTAATTGCATATGCTTCTAGACAACTAAGGAACCATGAGAAAATTACCCTACCCATGATCTTGAGTTGGCTGCAGTCATTTTTGCCTTGAAAATTTGGCGGCACTACCTTTATGGAGTATCATGTGATATTTACACAGATCACAAAAGCCTGAAATATATTTTCACCCAAAAGGAATTGAATATGCGCCAAAGAAGATGGTTGGAGTTAATGAAGGACTATGACTTGGACATTCATTATCACCCTGGAAAGGCCAACGTGGTGGCCGATGCTCTGAGCCGGAAGTCTGGGGGATCCTTGGCAGTACTGTTAACACAGTGATTGGTAGTCAAAAGTGCATTTTTATCATCATATTTACCATCACATTTTCATATTTATTCATTTAATTCTGCACATTTATTAATAATTTGTAATTTATTGTGTGCAGGCCTCGAATAATTATTTTTATAATAAATAAAGCCTAATGAAGCCCAACAGCCCATATTTGAAGCCCAAGAGTAAAAGTGCAAATATCAATTGTCAAAGTGCAATTATGCAAGGGCTAAAGTTGCAATTATTAAAGATGAGGGAAGGATAGAATTCTACCCAACCCTAAACTCTTGCAGGATGAGGATAAAAGCCAAAGAGAGTGCAAAGATAAAAATTCAAAGAATTCGGATTCAGACTGTACACGTTTTAGTGTTTAAAATCATAACTTTTGCTACAGTTATGCAAATCCGATGATTCAAGATGCTCCAGAAAGAGACTTGAAGACCTACAACTCTTATGTTGATCAAACTTTCCAATTCAATCCGTAGATAAGCTGATTTCGGTGATCAACATGATAAGAAGTTGCAGGATAGATTTGAATTTCTGGAGATAAGATCTTTTTGGGAGAGTTGTACTAGGACTCTACATCTTCCAACACCTATAAATATCCCTGCAGATGCAACACAGAGAGTACACAATCCAGCAAAGGGCCAAAGTTAGGATTTTTAGGGTTTTTCTCTTTCTTCTAGGTTAGATTTCGTTTTCTTTTTATTTTCAAGAGAGGGAGATGCTATGTTGAGGGTGACACTGATGTATGCTTCTCTTTTCCATTGTAATCAATAAAAAGGTAATTTTTATTTTGTTCTTATGTCGTTGCTTTTCTTTGTTTTTCTCTTTCTTTTCTACTGTGTTTCTTTTTGTTGATCTTTGACGAGCACGCGAGCGTTTACCGAACCACAAGTATACCGATGATTAGTAGGTTCCAACGATATTCCATGGCGATGTTCTCCTCCTCGAGGCGTATCAACTCATGCTTGCCCAAGGCTTGATGACCTAATGCGACAACGGACTGAGTTCGATCCCAAGGTTTTATACGTTCAATGCCTCCGAAATAAGGTAGAAAGTGTTAGGTTTCGCATATTTTCTCCAACCAAGGTTAGTTTTCTATTCTTTTTCTTTTCTTTTCTTTTTTGTAGATCAAATCCACACCTCTCCAATATTCTTTCCCACAACTCATTGTAAATACCACTTTTCTTTGTAAATACCATCGTGACTAACAAATAACTAAAAAAGATAAATTTTTAGAGAAACTTGCTTAACGCTTCTATCGCAGTCCCTCCTTGAGGATCACGACCCGCATAGCCCTGCTACCGCGGATTAGAACTGATTCCTCGCACGATCTATTCTTAATCTAATATTCTAATTTTTGTGTGCAGGAAAAATCAGTCAACAAATTGGCGCCGTTGCCGGGGAGGGACGGTAAGTTTATCTCTAAAACAAAATTTAATTTTTAACTAATTCTTTATTCTTTTCTGTTTGCAGGTTTGGAGAACAGGAAACAGAAACAGAGCAGCAGCAAGGACATACAGCAACCCAGTGCCTCTGCCCTCGAAGGCAGAGCACGAGGGCCTGCAAGTTTGCCGCGGAAACGCGGCCAGAGCCGCGGATCCGCGGCAAGTGCAGTGAACTACTAATTCAGTTTTTTGCAGATTGCTGAAATTTGAGATTACTGCTTACTGCTCTATTCTGTTTTGTTCTGTGATATACCTGTAAATTGCTAATAATTCAACAGTAAATCATTGGTTGTTAAAAATAAAATTGATTAGACGTTTACATATTAGGCACGTGTCTTTTCAATTATTTTTATTTACTGTTGAAGAGTACTGGAGGAGCAAGGTACGTACGCATTGCATGTAGAATAGGATTCATCTCTTGGTTGATTTTCTGCTTTGAGTGATTCTTATCTATTTATCTTGTACACTTGCACTAATTCATCTTAAGGGCATAACCCATTAACAAGATAAGGTGGGGATTTTCATCACCCTTCCTTAACCCAAAAATCATATCCCAAGTACTCACTAACCCAAGCCTAACTTAAAATTAGTAGACATTGGCCCTAGGGACATCTCGGACTCAATAGGAGATTATCCTAAGGGGGAACGGTGTTGGAAGTTGACTCCTGTCAAATCAGTGTCTAGGAAGGGGATTGAGGGCCGAAAGCCCGAAGTGTGGTGGTTATTTAATTAAGGAACGTCTTTGACGGAAAACCTCCCACCACTCTTGCCCTGACCTGGCTGATTAACTTGTGGTCAAAGTCTGCACCCAACCTCCTGTGGACGGTCTAACCAGTTAGAGAGTCGTCTAGGTCATAGGTCTACCCTAACTTAGGTTAGAATTTTTCTTTTTTTTTTTGTTTGTTTATTTGTTTGTTGTGTTTTGTTGGTGTGATATGGCATATAAGAATAATTCCAATTTAATCCATATTACATCCCTAACTATTATTCGGATATTACCAACCCGGCATACCCTAACTTTGACCAATCTAGTGTGCCGGAATGGTCTTATCCGAATGAGTATAACCACACCCCCCATCTTATGACTATAATTTCCATAATAATTTCAACTCGTCACAGAGTTTCATGGGGTTTCGAGTCCCCCGAGTCTAATTCTCAACCTAATTGTCCTTCATATCCATCTAGTCCACATTCTTCCAAAATTCATACTCAGATCCACCCATTCAGAATAGAAATCCATCTATCTTGGAAATGATTGAGTAGGAATGAGTCCAAGCAAAAATCACCATCAATTTTAGACATGATGATGCGTGAGTCCACCGACTCACAAATTTATCACGATTACCCGTCCTATTTTCAAGTCCAATCAGAATATGATCCACCTATCGACTATGAAGGATGCTAGCTGCCATGACTGAGGCTAAATTAGCCCGTGATCATGACATAGATTTGATGGTGGAATGCTTACACCGGCCGGCTGATTCTGATATCGATGACCACTCGATTAGAGCCGACGAACCAAGTTGCTTGGGACAACAAGTTTCTAATTCAGTACCATCTTGTGAACTTGCCGAAACTTCAAATTCTGATAATTTGGCAAGTTTTTCCTTTCCCGAATTAGAACTCGAATGTGACCTAGATTCTCAAATCTATGATCAAGTTCAAATTCCTGAATCATTATTGAATCCTGTTTTGTTACCCGACTTAGGTAATATTTAGAGTCAGTTTTGATTCCCCATCTATCATTCCCGAACTTGAATCACCACCATTGAGTCACATTCCATTGTGGGAAGATGATTGTGGACTTGAGTTTCAATTTTTTGACTTGGACCCACTTCTCGAACTTAGCCCGACTCCTGAGCCCTTACTTGATTTGAGCATCTTCCTTGAGTTGGTATTCGTTCCCGTACCTATAATGTCCAAGTCAATAATTCCATCTTTTCATACTCCATTTTGGGACAAGGAGGTTGAGACAATTAACTATGAAATTTATTATGAAATTTGGAAATTTGATGGGGTGAAAATTCTAAAAAATGATTATACATATATTTAGTGGGTTATGTAAGGAAAGTTTCTGGTGGGTTCCACCAAATTATCTGTTATCTTGATTGGGCCGCATTTCGTGGACCAATTAGACCACCTCCGGAACCACCACCCTAAGGTAACTTCCGCCTTCCCTTGTTCTGTTTCATGCATATATGCATTCATTCATACATTGAGGACAATGCATGAGATAAGTGTGGGGGTGGGTTTTACTAACATACTAACATAGGTAGACACTAACAAAATTTGACAAAATTTGCTAAAATTAAAAAAAAATGTGTTATAAAAGGACAATATTTTGACTTATTTTTTGAAAGAAACCTAAGTTAGTTTTAAGGATTAAGAAAATCATGATTAGGATTTCTAAAAACTTGGTCAAAATAAATAAATTGTTTAAATTTTTAGGTATAGGAGAGAAATTGAATAAATAATTAGTCTTGATTTTTACCTTAATGAAATATGCATACCAAATGCATATCTAGGATTCTAAGACAAAGACCTTGCGCCTCATAAAAAAAAAAGAGAAAAAAAATCACCAATTAAGCTGATACATGTGCCTCAAAAGCATAAGTATTCATGCCTAAAGGTGAGTAAATAAAATAAAGTCCTTAGTTTTGGGCCTAGTTCACTCGAATTTGAGTCCGCGGGGTGTTTTCTCACCTGGTGCCCTAAAGCCAACCGGTTTGGGAGTCTTCGACTTTAAGTTCGTTACATGGGTGGATTAGAAAGCCTAAGAAGACTAAGAAATATAATATATGTATTAACACATCTAATAATCAATTAGTTAGGTATGAGGGCCTCAAGAAGCCTTGATGCTTATACGAAAGAAAATTAGATGAGTTATACATGCAAAAAAAAAATTATATTAACACATCTAATAATCAATTAGTTAGGTATTAGGGCCTCAAGAAGCCTTGATACTTACATGAAAGAAAATTAGATGAAGTTATAAAAATAATAAAGAGGCATGAAGTCCAAGTTAAGGAATTCTAGTAAAAACATAATGATGCAAATGATTTTGGTAACGAAAAAGACTATATTAGAAATTCAATTTTATTCTTACCTAAAATGGAAAACAATTAACTTTATTAAGACTAAGTTTAAAGAATGAATAAAATGAGGATCCTAAAACTTATAGACTACTTAGTCTCTTCAAATATAATTCAAATATTTTTCTTTTTATGGATTTTGTGGGTGCAATCCCTGAAAACCCTCACGAGACAACACTCGTCCTCTAGGGTAACCTAGAGGTTTAACGGCTTGTTGCATGCTAAGTGCAACCGTGATTCCTACGAAAGTGAGTTAGGTTAGATTAACTTTTCTTTTCTTTTTCTTTTCTTTGTTTTTACTCGAGGACGAGCAAAAAGATAAGTGTGTGGGTGTGATTGGTAGTCAAAAGTGCATTTTTATCATCATATTTACCATCACATTTTCATATTTATTCATTTAATTCTGCACATTTATTAATATTTGTAATTTATTGTGTGCAGGCCTCGAATAATTATTTTTATAATAAATAAAGCCTAATGAAGCCCAACAGCCCATATTTGAAGCCCAAGAGTAAAAGTGCAAATATCAATTGTCAAAGTGCAATTATGCAAGGGCTAAAGTTGCATTATTAAAGATGAGGGAAGGATAGAATTCTACCCAACCCTAAACTCTTGCAGGATGAGGATAAAAGCCAAAGAGAGTGCAAAGATAAAAATTCAAAGAATTCGGATTCAGACTGTACACGTTTTAGTGTTTAAAATCATAACTTTTGCTACAGTTATGCAAATCCGATGATTCAAGATGCTCCAGAAAGAAGACTTGAAGACCTACAACTCTTATGTTGATCAAACTTTCCAATTCAATCCGTAGATAAGCTGATTTCGGTGATCAACATGATAAGAAGTTGCAGGATAGATTTGAATTTCTGGAGATAAGATCTTTTTGGGAGAGTTGTACTAGGACTCTACATCTTCCAACACCTATAAATATCCCTGCAGATGCAACACAGAGAGTACACAATCCAGCAAAGGGCCAAAAGTTAGGATTTTTAGGGTTTTTCTCTTTCTTCTAGGTTAGATTTCGTTTTCTTTTTATTTTCAAGAGAGGGAGATGGCTATGTTGAGGGTGACACTGATGTATGCTTCTCTTTCCATTGTAATCAATAAAAAGATAATTTTTATTTTGTTCTTATGTCGTTGCTTTTCTTTGTTTTCTCTTTCTTTTCTACTGTGTTTCTTTTTGTTGATCTTTGACGAGCACGCGAGCGTTTACCGAACCACAAGTATACCGATGATTAGTAGGTTCCAACGATATTCCATGGCGATGTTCTCCTCCTCGAGGCGTATCAACTCATGCTTGCCCAGGCTTGATGACCTAATGCGACAACGGACTGAGTTCGATCCCAAGGTTTATACGTTCAATGCCTCCGAAATAAGGTAGAAAGTGTTAGGTTTCGCATATTTTCTCCAACCAAGGTTAGTTTTCTATTCTTTTCTTTTCTTTCTTTTTTGTAGATCAAATCCACACCTCTCCAATATTCTTTCCCACAACTCATTGTAAATACCACTTTTCTTTGTAAATACCATCGTGACTAACAAATTAACTAAAAAAATAATTTTTTAGAGAAACTTGCTTAACGCTTCTATCGCAGTCCCTCCTGAGGATCACGACCCGCATAGCCCTGCTACCGCGGATTAGAACTGATTCCTCGCACGATCTATTCTTAATCTAATATTCTAATTTTTGTGTGCAGAAAAATCAGTCAACACACAGCAATCGGAGTTGATAAAGGAGATGGAAAGAATGCAACTTGAAATTCACATAAGAGGGCCCCGGGATGGAGGGAACCATATAAATCAAATTAGTATTGGTTTCGATCTCTATGAAGAAATCAAGGAAGCTCAAAGGAAGGATGATCAGACAGCTAAAAATTTTGAGAAAGTGCAAAGAGGTGAAACCCAAGATTTATCATTTTCAGGGAATTGCTGAGGAAGGAAACCGAATAGTTATACCGCCAGATTTTAAACTCAAGGAGCGAATTCTAACTGAAGCCCATTGCACTCCTTACACCGCACATCCTGGAACAACCAAGATGTATCAGGATTTGCAGGCAAACTTTTGGTGGGAAGGAATGAAGAAGGACATAGCAAATTTTGTACAGAGATGTTTGATATGCCAACAAGTTAGGCTGAATATAAGAAGCCTCCTGGACTCCTCATGCCCTTACAAATTCCTGAATGGAAGTGGAGTAATATTACTATGGATTTTTGACAGGACTCCCTAGATCCCCTCAAGGTTATGATGCCATCTGGTGATAGTCGACCGACTTACCAAGTCCGCTCATTTTTTGCCCATACGAATAAACTATTCGATGGATAGATTAGCCCAGATTTACCTCCGAGAGATAATCAGGATTCATGGAGTCCCTGAGACGATTGTGTCAGATCGCGACCCTCGGTTTCAGTCAAGGCTATGGATCAGTCTGTCCCCAGCTCTGGGCACCAAGCTACACCCAAGTACAGCTGCTCATACCGCAAACCGACGGACAATCAGAAAGAACTATACAAATATTGGAAGACATGCTGAGAGCATGCCTGTTGGATTTCGGGGGAAATTGGGAAAGATACCTATCATTAGTGGAGTTTGCATATAACAATAGTTATCAATCTACTATTGGAATGCCGCCATTCGAAGCCCTGTACGGCAGGAAGTGTAGATCTCCGATTTGCTGGGAAGAGATTGGAGACCGAACATTATTCGGAGTCGATATAGTGGTAGATACAACAGAGAAGATCGGATGATAAGGAAGAGAATGAAGGCGGCCCAGAGTAGACAGAAGACATATGCGGATCGGCGCCGAAGACCTTTGGAGTTTGCAGAAGGCGACAAAGTTTTCTTGAAGGTATCACCAATAAAAGGGATGGTACGGGGTGGCAAACGGAATAAGTTAGACCCCCGGTATATTGGACCGTTTGAAATACTGGAAGAATTGGACCTCTGGCATATCGGTTAGCTTTACACCAGAGGTTGAGAAAATACATGACGTATTTCATGTGTCCCAATTGAGGAAGTATGTACCAGATCCGAGCCATGTTCTTAGATACTCACCACTGCAGCTCCAAGACGACTTGTCATGTACTGTGGAGCCGGTTCAAATCCTAGACAGGAAGGAGAAACAACTGCGAAACAAAGCAATCCCTTTAGTGAAGGTTTTATGGAGAAGTAAAGAGATTGAGGAAGCTACCTGGGAATCAGAGGAAGAGATGATGCAGAACTACCCGCAACTTTTCCAAGGTACGTCAGGCTTCGGGGACGAAGCTCTCTTTTAGGAGGGGAGAATGTAACAACCAAATTTTTATTGTACATAATTTCTCCGCACTTTAAATATTAAGAATTTTGGTTAAGGCATTATATAGAAGTAGTCACCCCCATAATTCTATGTCAACAAATTAAACTTAATTAATAGACCCACTTCCCTTTTCAATGTCTTATTTAATTATTTGATTGTGGTGACAAAAAAAAAATGTTTAACATGAAGGCTTATGTGCATGTATTTTGGGCAAATTATGACTTAGGTATGGTAAAAGAAATGTTTTAACCTAATCCATCATATCCCCTTAATCACCAAGCTTATCCTAATACCTTTTTAGTGGTAAGTATGTATTAGGGGAAGATTAAAGGGGCTAATATTATTAATCACCATGCTTATCCTAATATTTTTTTTAGTGGTAAGTATGTATTAGGGGGGGATTAAATGGGCTAATGATCCTTGAAAGTTGGGTTTCCATGTGGCACCTTGAGAGAGAGTCTTGGCCATGTGGCATCATGAAGATGCACCACCTAGTTCTTGCAATTCCAAGAAGTTGACTACAAGCTTGCCTCTTCATCTTCCTCACTCAAAATTCTGCAGAAATTTTCTCCCAAATCCTGAAAATTTTCCTTGCAATTGTGAAGAAATTGAAGCCTAAATTCCCCCATTTCATCTCATCCATAGAAATCTAAGATTTGAAACTAAGGTACCCTCTTCTAGCCCAAATCTCTACTCCTCTTAACTCTGAAGCAAAATCCACGGGAGGGAAGACAGGGGCACAGGCTCACAGCAAGCAGAGCCACAACTGCACGCGGGACTCTGCTACTTTGCCGCGGAACCGCGGCAAGGAAGGGGATTCCGCGGCAATTCCAAGGAGGGGGGAAACTGATTTTGGAGGAGGAGGTTCTTGGCGAGTCGTGGAGGAGTTCTAGCACCTTCAATCAGCATCCTCTCGTCGTCCAATTCTCTGTTCCAGAGCTTGGTAGCATTGTGAGTAAACCTAACTCTTAGGGATTATAATTCTCTATCAAAAGTTAAAAAACAAGAACTAGAATTGTGTAGGTGACCCACAAGGGTAAAAATTACTGTTTTTTGTATTGTTTACTGTTTTTGTGACATCTTTACACTAGATGGAAATTTAAGGGGTATTATCTAGTCATCATGTCCATATCATGTTGTGATGAAATGAATATGTAATATACATGTTGTAGCTCACTAAGTAAACTTAAATGAGGAGACTTAGCATATGTAATTCGCTGTTTTGATAATTATTCTCATGTTAAAGGAGATTCAATGGGTATTGCATAGTGATGGTGATTCTATATTAAATGGATGTGAAATACATGTGTAAGAGATATGTTCTAACGTAATAATTAAGCCTAAGTGAACCAATTTGGTACCTTAATTCACTGTTTTTCCTAGTCAATATCATGATGGTCAAATTATTATGGTATAGCCTAATCTTGGTCCTTCATAAATAGAATATAGGGTGGTGCATTATGTAAGGTCGAGGACTTGCACGAGTAGCACTCCACAAGAGTCGACCAATTAACTTGAATCATATGTTTCTTGTTCACTAAAGTGCTCGGGGAAAATACCCCTCTTTACAATACAATATTGTGTTAAGTGTTGGCAAGTTATGGGGTAATGCATATGTTCATGTGGGATGAATGTGGCGTGATTATGATGTTCCTATGATATGGGGTAAATCCCAAACACATGTCTTCTTTCTTTCATTGTTGCACACCATTTCGGACATGACACGTAAATTGGTTTCAATTGCTTGTTGTGCATATTGTATACTACCCCTGCATGATGTATTTGTGTTAAGGAGGAAGGGGCCGTGCGGGAGCCGGTAGGAGGGGGGAAGACGGGATTTGATATCTATATATATATATAAGGAGGAAGGGGCCGTGCGGGAGCCGGTAGGAGGGGGGAAGACGGGGAAACTTATATGTCTTATATGCATATATATATATACAAGGAGGAAGGGGCCGTGCGGGAGCCGGTAGGAGGTGGAAGACGGGGAAATTCCTTTCAGATTAAATGATATTCATAATTGACTGTTAAGTTGCATTTACGTTTGATAATGCTTGTGTTAAACTAAGTTATCACTTTATGTATATAACGAGCCTAGTTGATGTGAGTGGACTCACCCATGAAAACTTTACACATACTCATACATTATATCTTTGTGTCTTGATATTGTTAAATGCAACTTTGATAGTGTAGGCATGTAGACCACATACGTATGGAGCTTGGAATAAGTAAGGCAACTTGAACAAACTGTCGTTTATAAGACTCATTCTACATTACTTCTTCTAAATTGGTTATTTTATGCAATCATTATATCAATTCCCTATGATATGGTTTACTCATTGAGCTGTCGAGCTCATTGTATTTTTTTTTACATCTTTTCAGGTTTGGATAAAGGTAAGGGACCCCTCTAATGGGAAGGTTAAGTTATGGATGGCATCATGTATTGTAGTATCATTTTGGTTTTGTGATGTGATCTTAAATGTGTAGGTATAGACCTATGGAAGTCTTTATTGAAAAACATGTTAAGTTGTACTTGATGTACATTTTGTCCTATAGTATTTGAGACCTTTGTCTTGTATGTAATATTATGTTCTGGGTTTGTGAGTCCTTTGGATATGTATGCTTTGGAATTTTGGAACGATGACAATATATGGGAATGCTAAATTGTTGGGATGTAACTCTTGAAATGTTGATGTAAAGACTATGTTTCGCAATGGAAAGAACCAAGTCATGATAATGTTTGTGTTAAGAATTGGTATATGTGATTGATAAGTAGGCCGGATGTGCCGAAATTATTGGTGATATAAGTAGGCCTTCGAGCCGAAATCTTGATTATTGTAAGTGAGAAATAAAGGAATATTAGGATGATGCTGCCAAAATTTTTCTCAACTTATGGTTAACGGAGATAAATGTTGTTGTAGGCCTAATCTTGTTATTAGAAACTGATTAGACGGAAAAGGTGTACTTATTATGTAGTAAATGTATTTGATGTACCCTTTCTTGTCTCCGCTATAGCATAGGGCTATACCGAGTCGAATCTCAGGGAGAGCTCTAGATGAAGCTTTACGTGTGGTGGTGAAGTGAACAAACGAGTATTCTTCTCTTGCTTATAAACTTAGGAATCAAGTGAAAAAGAAACTAAAAGAAGGATGGATATGTTCATGGTGGAAATCGTCGGAAAAGAAATCAAGAAGTGGATGTGGTATTCACAAGAAAAGAAATGAAACTTAAAGAAGAATCAATCCATGACTAGCTTACCTTGCTAGCTTGCCAAGACTTACTAGTCTCCTTGATAGCGAATGCGTGCCTAATGTTGTCACTCCATCGGCTTAGGATTCGTCTCGCGTGTTGACCTAATTACTTTCTCACTTGGTAGACGGTGGTTTAACCGTCGGAGAAGAGAAGATCATACAACTTGCAAGATTAACAAAGGCAATCACCCATGAGTTAGTGAAGTAAGCTAAGCTAGTGGTAAACTAGTACATGGATAAGAATTTAGCTACAACAAGCCATAAGAGAAATACAAGAAAGCATGAAGTAAAACAAAGCTTGAATTAAATTGCAAGAATTAAACAAAGCAAGTAATAAAGCAAGTAAACTAGAATCAAGCTCAAGTAGAGAAGTAGAGAATGGATCAATCCTTGTATAGCTCCAAGTGTCACTTCTTGTTGATACAAGCTCTCTCTCTCTTACAACTCTCTCTTGCAATGAAATCTAGGGAGGAGAAGAGGGATCTAAGAACAAAACCTAAAGAGAAAAATACATGAAAATTACAATACTAAACTAATCTCCTCTCTTCTCCATTCAGTCTTTGTACGCAGGTCTTCATGGAGTATTTATAGCATGGATGAGAACCTTCGAGAGCCTAGTTTGTTGGCGCAAAATCTGAGATCCAACGGCCCGGATTTTGCGGTGGATCCGCCGCAAGTCGCGGCACTTTTGTGGCCGTTGGCTAACAACTTTCTGGTGGAGATTAGTTACAAGGTTGTTAGCACGTGGTATATCTAGAATCTTCGTTTGTTGCGCGGATTTCTCTGGATCTGGATTTGAATTTGGCTTTATCTTTAATCTTGATTAATCACTTAATTAGTGTTAATTAAGTGATTATTTGGATATCTCTCCATTAAGTGTGTACCTGCAAATATGTAGAGAAGAGGAGTAAAAATCACATATTTATTTGTAATATGCATGGGAATTATGATGTAAAATATGCAATATTGGATACTAATCACACCCCCACACTTCTTTTGCTCGTCCCGAGCAAAACTAAGAAAAAGAAAGAAAAAATCTAAACTACCAGTTTATTACACCACTTTCGCAGGTGACGCGATTGCACTGAGCATGTGCAACAAGCCGTTAAACCTCTAGGTTACCCTAGAGGAGGAGTGTTGTCTCCTGAGGGTTTTCAGCGGATTACACCTACAAAATCCATAAAGAAAGAAGGCAAATGTTAGTATTTTGAAAACGCATTTGAATAAGAGACTAGTTTACGAACTATTTTTGCAAAAATATAAGTGATCCTAGGTCATAAGTCCACCTATAATTATTCTTCCTTAAACTTAATCTCCATGCAAGATCTTGTTTTTAATTAAGGTAAGAATTCAAAATTGGATTGAATACTTTATCTTTCATAAAACCTAGATAGTATGCACACCGTGTAAGTGAAGATTTCTGGGATTTCAACTCCAACCATAAAGCCATTTATTTATTTATATATACTTTTTTTTTATGCTTTTTTCTCCCTTAGTTTAGGCTTTCTAGTCTACCCTTGTAACGAGCCTTTACCGATGACTCCCAAACCAGACGGTCTTAGGGCACCAGATGAGAAAACATCCCTCGGGTTTAAGGTCTCGAGTAGAAAAGGCCACGAAACTAAAGGGGATTATTTATTATCACCGTTAGGCGTGAATAATCATGCTTCTTGAGGCACAATTATCCAGCTTAATAAGTGAGATCACCGTTAGGCGTGAGTAACCATGCTTCTTGAGGCATAGTTATCCAGCTTAATAAGTGATCTTTTATTTATATATATATTTTTTTTTCTTTTTTTTCTTTTTTTTTTTATATATATGGCATTTTTGGTCTTTGTTTCCATCCCAAGAAATGTGTAAGTGTGAAGTGCATATTATCTAAGGCAAAAAATGTAAGATAAAAATATCTCCTCAATTTACTTACTTAGCCTATAATTTTCAAACAAGATCTATTACTTCAACTAGGCTTAAGATGTCATAATTAAGGCTTTCTTAATTCCTAAGATACATCTTAATTCTCTTAGAAATAGATCAAAACTTTGTCTCTTTTTTCAAAAAGTTTTATTTTTATATTTTTTATTTATTATTTTGTAAAAGAAATGTAAAGAAAGAAAATCTAAAAACTCTATGTTAGTAAACCCTCCCCCACACTTATTTCATGCATTGTCCTCAATGCATCATGATATATGTATGCATGAAACAAAATGGAAAGGGGAGGAACAAAAATTACCTGAAGGTGGTGGTTCCGGTGGTGGTCTGATTGTCCACGGAACATGGCCCAATCATCTTTTCTTTGGGTTTTCAGGAACCCACCAAGAATAGCAAAAATATGACCCACAAGAATGATGTGTGCATGAAGGCTCTTTATTATGTACATGACCCCATCTAATTTCAAGATTTTCCTAATAATTTCAGAGTCATTTTCATCAAGATCCTTGTCCCAGAATGGAAGATGAAATGATAGAGCAGTTGACTTGGACTCTGGAAGAACAGGAACGACTACCGACTCAGGGAAGTGAATGAAGTCAAGTAAAGGTGCAGGAGTCGAAGTGAGTTCAGAAATTGGGTCCAAGTCAAGAAATGAAAACTCAAGTCCACAATCATTGTCCAACAATGGGATGTGACCTAATATGGGTGATATCTCTTTACTTCCAATATTAAGGAATTCAAGCTCATCGCCATACAATTCTTCAAAACTTAAGTCAAAATCTTCTGATAGAATTGTACAATCAATTTCAGAAGTAAAGAGATCGAGAAAATCAAGGTCACATTTCTCATTGAGTTCAATTCCACAAGATGGAGAACTTGCCAAAATGTCAATAGAATCTTCAAAAGTGTAGAATTGGGCAAGTTCAATATGATCCTCAAAGATGGATGATTCAACTTCATTGTGAATTGTGAAAGGATCCAAGATTGACTCCGGGAAAAGATTGATGTGAGGTAAAGATACCGGAGTCATTATGGAATAAGGAAAAAGAATTGAATCACTGAGTTTGGGTTCAAGATCACATTCCTCATGTAGTTCAATAAAATGTGGAGAACTTGCCAATTATCAATGGAATTTTCAGAAGTGTAGAATTGGTCAAGTTCAATGTGATCATCAAAAAGATTGGTGATTCATTTTCACAATGGATAGGAAATGGATCCAATTCTGACTCGGGAAATGGATTGAAATCAGGTAAGGTTATGGAAGTCATGATTGAATCAGGAAGTAGATTGGAATCATCAAATGAAAGTTCAGGATCAAAATCATGTTCCAGTTCAATTCAGAAAAAGGAAAACTTGCCAAATTGTCAATTGGATCAGAAGTGTGGACAAGTTCATTTTTAGGAAATGAGAAACTTGCCAAAATGTCAACGGGATTTGAATTTTGGACAAGTTCAAGTTTAGGAAATGAAAAACTTGCCAATGTATCAATTGGATCTGAAGTTTGGACAAGTTCAGGTGAATGTGCTGAAATCGAATCTGGATTTCCAAGATGACAAGAGTCTTGAGTCATATCAATAGAGTGTGGTATAACTGGATTAGTCAAAGATTGATAGGATAGAGTTTCCTCATTCCTAAGAAGGTTATCCAATTGTTCTTTCACACTATTGATAGACTTGGCATGTGATTTTTGATATTGTAACATAGACTCTTGCAAGATGTCTATACTCTTTTCTAGAATTGATGTATCTTCAAATGATTGTTCTAGAATGGGAGTATAGGAATCTTGACTTTGGAAAGTTTGTGTAACGCCCCGATTTCACGGATACGGGGACGTCACTGCGACGTATATAGTAGGTCAGAAGAAGCCCCCACGTATATACGCTAAGCATAAAAGTACAATAAGTAATCAGAGTACGACACAAAGCGTGGTATTCTTCCATATGCCAACACAAAAGTACATGTACAAAGTCATCACAGTATGATAAACATATACACATTACATGTGTCTTTTATCATAACAAGTCCAAAAGTAAAATATACAGGATAAATACAAGATGCTCACGAGTAGGGTGAAGATCCCGTGAGTCAAAAGAGGAGACTAGCACGGAAGAAGCTGGGACAAATCAGCCTGTTCTCAAGGAAAACTCGATCTACAGTGGACAGCTCCACTTCGATCCAGCTTCTAACCTGAACATACAAATCCAAGGGAGTCAGGACCTCCCAACAATGAACAGGCTACATGCCAAGTGGCAAAGAGATAAGAATAGGGGTTAGAACACAAGTGATATACACGGACAGGTATAGCATAATCATAAATCAGGAAGTCCCAAGTAAAGCTGAATATAAGCAAGACTGATTGTATACGCTTAAGTCACGGTCACATGAGACTAGTACATCGAAGGAATAATCCAAACAAGGAAACCCTCATATATATACCCTTGTCTCATGCCACATAAATCCAAGCGCATAGAATCAGAGTTGCAAATCGTATCATAGTCAAAACAGGAATGCATAACAATAATGATCAGGGGTCCATAGCACGAGTAAAGGATACACAAACGGAAACTATAATAGGAAACACAACAGAAATCAATAGGCGATGTCTATTATTATTATTACTCGTCTGACCCATATATCTCGGTATGTGTCCAGGTGTGCACCCCAACACACATACATCCATATATAAGTTATCCGAGGGTTGTTAACGGAAGCAGATGGAGAACTGATAGAGCTTCTTATAATGGTACTCATGCACCGGGGACCAGTCTTCTGGCCCAACGGTTCCCACCACCTGGGACCGGCTTTGTTCACATGCACCGGGGACCAGTTTTAGTGGTCCAACGGTTCCACCACCTGGGACCGGCTTTGGAGGCTCGAAGTCCCCCTAATAGTAATCATAACAGTACCGCCAATATATGTCATTCCCATACTATAAGCAAGATATCATTCCGGCATCCATCACTTCCTCCCATACCCATACAAGTTGTCTTTTTAAGATTTATTAGCTAATTATCACTTTATGGGAAATATAGAAAATGAACATGATCAGGAATTTAGGAGTACACCAGTACTATATAGTCAGGTCACTGCATGTAAAGTAGGAAAACAGGTCACTGATCATGAAACTGAATAACAAGTCAATATTCCCGTAAAAGAGATAATCACAAGTCAAATATATCATGCTGGATGTAAAGTGATAGCATGACAAGTGGTGATGTATATCAGGTAACACGTATACAAAGAGATTGATAATTATTCAAGGTGAGTCATGGTCTAGCCAGAGGGTATAGCAAGTCAGGTGATATACATGTGTTAAAAGGAAACATAAAACTGACAAGTCTAAAGAATTGACAAGCGGTTGATAATGTTAATGAACAAGTCATGAAATACCAGTTATGAAGTATTTAGCAAGGATAATACATCACCCATGTATCAAGGTTAGGATCTAATTTCAGAAAGAATAAGAATCAACAATTTGGCCCAAAACCAGACTATCGGTCGACTGGGTTAAATGGCCGGTCGACCGATACGGGACAGTCACCAACTAACGGTCGACGTCCGGTCGACCGATACAAGGCCGTGACCTCCAGGTTTGGTCGGTCGACTTCCGGTCGACTGCCGGTCGACCGGAGACACAACTAACGGTCGCCTGTCGGTCGACTGCCGGTCGACCGATACAGGGCCGTGAGCTCCAGGGTTTCCTAGCGGTCGACTGGTTGGTGAACCGGTCGACCGCCTACTCAAAACTGTGCACGTTCGTGCACATCGGTCGACTGCCGGTCGACTACCGGTCGACCGGACTTCTGAAATATGCTGCTGTTAGGTCTAAAAATCAGATTTTTGGTGTGGTTGATTTTGATGTCTAAAAATATGATTTTGATGACATAAAGGGACATGATTTGGCAACACAAGTATACAAGGAATTTTACGAGTCTTGGTGAGTAAAAATACTCACCTCGAATGGTTATTTGGGGCTTTACGAGTCCGGAAAGATCGTGGTCGTTAACTTGGTCCACGACGATATCTCCGATGAAGAAGTAGACGATCCCCAATCCAAAGTGGTTACTTGGTTGAGATGGAGATGATGAAGTTGAGTTGATGAGGGAATTTGTGAAGGCTAATATCTTTGTGGAAGTGAAGAAAAAAGAATAGAAATGTATAGGAAAGTTTATATAGGATTTGATTTTGTTAAGGAGATGTAATATTGGAGAAGAAAGGGGGTTTTTGTGTAAAATAGGGGAGGTGAGGTGTCTCCCCTAGCCAATCAAATCTTGCCATGGAGATGATGAGGTGGAGAAAATATGTGGTGGAGGATTAATGGAAGGGTGTGGAAGTTTAGATATTTTGGGTTGGCTTGTGGAGGAAGTTAAAGGAAATAAGGAAAAGGAAAAAGGAAAAGAAATGAGAAAAGAGAAGATATTTTCTCTAACTCGGAAAATAAAAATATTAAAACCACGGATTCCCGGGTTGAAGTCATGGATGCGGAAATCTTTCGGGAAAATACCGGATACGTCCCGAAATCAAGTATCTCGGAACGACCCGAAATAAATATCAAAAATCAAGAATATTATATTAAGAAACATAGTGAAATCCGTTTTAAGAAATACTTTATAGTTTTAAAACTAAAAACCCCGGAATCAGTAAAATACCGACTCCGTTGGAATTTTCATAAATTCATAAAATCCTCAGAAAAAGAATGTAGGTAGAAAATATGATTCTAAGGAATAATGCCTAAAGGGCCATCTTGAAATTCCTAACTGTTTGTGAAATAAAAATACTGGAATCAGTCTTCTACCGACTCCGGTGGAATATCCATAAATTCGTAAAATCTTCAGAAAAAGTATTTAAGTAATAAACATAATTCTAAGAAGAAATGTCTAAAGAATCTTCTAGAAATTCTAAACAGTTTGTAAGATAAAATTCGGGAATCGATCAGCGGCACTGGTCGACACCGGTTTTGAAGAATTTCCTTTTAATTCCGGAAAATTCCAGAAAATCATAGAAAATATAATACGTTGGAAAATGATATTTAAAATTAAAATCGGTCAGATATAAGAAGTAAATCAAAAAATACGATCGAAAAACTGAATACGCAAATAAGTACGTATTCCGAGAACGGGGTATTACAATCCACCCACCTTACAAAAATTGCGTCCTCGCAATTTCATTAAGGGGTAAATTGAACATACAGGGGACAAGGGTGAAATCAAAGGTCTCAAACATTCCAAAACAGGGTTAAAGTGAACATATGAAAGTGAACATATGAAGGACTAAAATAGACAAGGAGAGGATGATAAGGAAATATTAAGAAAGATAACTAACGTAAATACAAGATCTGGGGTAGTGGTTACCATGATATCCTCAAGGTTCCTGATCTGGATACTGGTCTCCACATTCAGCTGCATCATCTGATGCCTCTGCTGCCATGATGTAACCTTGGCCTCTACCCCGGTCTGCTCTAGGTCTTGCTCCCCTACCATACTGTTGGGGTGGAAATGGAGCTCTCCGATCAACGTGTTCTGGATGCCTCCTAAGTGGCGGGACTGGAAGTGCTGGGACTGGATGTGAAGGGGCTGGAAGAGCTGGTCTAACAGGTACTGGAAGTGCTGGTCGGACTGGTGCCACATGTCCAAACTTCCTGTGTGGGCAATCCCTTAGCATATGTCTCTGATCCACACATAAACATAATCCTTGGCCTCTCGACAATCTCTCTTATAATGTCCGGGTCTGTGGCAGTAATTGCATACCATCTGAGAAAGAGGAGATTGGAATGGTCTCTGAATCATCGGGCCTTGGGTTACCCTAACTCCATCATCCTCATCCATTAACTGAAAAGGCCTCTTCTTGGCCTGGTTCCTCATCAAGTTCTCTTTCTTCTTCTCTAGTCCACGCTCCACTTCTCGAGCTATGTGAGAACTGCTGAATATGTCTTCAGCTGCTGGGGCATTAGAAAGACTTGTATATCCATCTGCAATCCCTGCTGGAATCTGCTTGCCCGCTTCTCCTCATCCGTCACCATATACGGAGCGAAGCGGCTAAGCCTCAGAAATTCCGCGGCATACTCATCCACGGACTTGTTCCCTTGCTGAAGTCTGATGAACTGCTCTTCCATGTCCTTCTGAGCAGTGGCAGGGAAGAACCTGCTATAGAAGCTCTTGGAGAATGTGTCCCAAGTGACAGGCTTCTCCAATCTGGCTTCTTCAGCTAGCCACCAAGTTCTAGCTACATCTTTCAACTGAATCTTGGCGACCTCAACTTGGTTTTCCTCTGGTACTCGGGCTGCTTTCAACAGGTCTGATGTGTCCGTCAGCCATTGTTCAGCATCCAGGGGTTTCTCTTCACCCGTGAATATGGCTGGCTGCAGCCGTCTAAAATCTGAGATATTCCCCGGCCTCTGTCCTTTAGGAACTGCTAACTCTTGCCGGAGGAGCTCCGTATGTTGCTGCTGGTTCTCCATCATCATCTGGATAACCCTCAGTATATCCACATTCTCTCCTGTGGGTCCATTCGAAACTTGCCCAGAGTGATTACGGCCCGACCTTCTCTCCATACCGAATTGGGAAAAGATAACTGGAATTGGAAACAAATGGAAGGAGTTTAGGACACGAAAGAATTAATCAAGGAAGGAATTCAGGAAAGACTAGATAACTTTGTACATTGTAGTTGGCAATTGCAAATTACAATAATTTGCTACTTGATTGTACTTTAGGTGTGAGAGCCTAAGCTCTGATACCAACCTGTAACGCCCCGATTTCACGGATACGGGGACGTCACTGCGACGTATATACGTAGGTCAGAAGAAGCCCCCACGTATATACGCTAAGCATAAAAGTACAATAAGTAATCAGAGTACGACACAAAGCGTGGTATTCTTCCATATGCCAACACAAAAGTACATGTACAAAGTCATCACAGTATGATAAACATATACACATTACATGTGTCTTTTATCATAACAAGTCCAAAAGTAAAATATACAGGATAAATACAAGATGCTCACGAGTAGGGTGAAGATCCCGTGAGTCAAAAGAGGAGACTAGCACGGAAGAAGCTGGGACAAATCAGCCTGTTCTCAAGGAAAACTCGATCTACAGTGGACAGCTCCACTTCGATCCAGCTTCTAACCTGAACATACAAATCCAAGGGAGTCAGGACCTCCCAACAATGAACAGGCTACATGCCAAGTGGCAAAGAGATAAGAATAGGGGGTTAGAACACAAGTGTGATATACACGGACAGGTATAGCATAATCATAAATCAGGAAGTCCCAAGTAAAGCTGAATATAAGCAAGACTGATTGTATACGCTTAAGTCACGGTCACATGAGACTAGTACATCGAAGGAATAATCCAAACAAGGAAACCCTCATATATATACCCTTGTCTCATGCCACATAAATCCAAGCGTATAGAATCAGAGTTGCAAATCGTATCATAGTCAAAACAGGAATGCATAACAATAATGATCAGGGGTCCATAGCACGAGTAAAGGATACACATAACGGAAACTATAATAGGAAACACAACAGAAATCAATAGGCGATGTCTATTATTATTATTACTCGTCTGACCCATATATCTCGGTATGTGTCCAGGTGTGCACCCCAACACACATACATCCATATATAAGTTATCCGAGGGTTGTTAACGGAAGCAGATGGAGAACTGATAGAGCTTTATAATGGTACTCATGCACCGGGGACCAGTCTTCTGGCCCAACGGTTCCCACCACCTGGGACCGGCTTTGTTCACATGCACCGGGGACCAGTTTAGTGGTCCAACGGTTCCCACCACCTGGGACCGGCTTTGGAGGCTCGAAGTCCCCCTAATAGTAATCATAACAGTACCGCCAATATATGTCATTCCCATACTATAAGCAAGATATCATTCCGGCATCCATCACTTCCTCCCATACCCATACAAGTTGTCCTTTTTAAGATTTATTAGCTAATTATCACTTTATGGGAAATAATAGAAAATGAACATGATCAGGAATTTAGGAGTACACCAGTACTATATAGTCAGGTCACTGCATGTAAAGTAGAAAACAGGTCACTGATCATGAAACTGAATAACAAGTCAATATTCCCGTAAAAGAGATAATCACAAGTCAAATATATCATGCTGGATGTAAAGTGATAGCATGACAAGTGGTGATGTATATCAGGTAACACGTATACAAAGAGATTGATAATTATTCAAGGTGAGTCATGGTCTAGCCAGAGGGTATAGCAAGTCAGGTGATATACATGTGTAAAAGGAAACATAAAACTGACAAGTCTAAAGAATTGACAAGCGGTTGATAATGTTAATGAACAAGTCATGAAATACCAGTTATGAAGTATTTAGCAAGGATAATACATCACCCATGTATCAAGGTTAGGATCTAATTTCAGAAAGAATAAGAATCAACAATTTTGGCCCAAAACCAGACTATCGGTCGACTGGGTTAAATGGCCGGTCGACCGATACGGGACAGTCACCAACTAACGGTCGACGTCCGGTCGACTGATACAAGGCCGTGACCTCCAGGTTTGGTCGGTCGACTTCCGGTCGACTGCCGGTCGACCGGAGACACAACTAACGGTCGCCTGTCGGTCGACTGCCGGTCGACCGATACAGGGCCGTGAGCTCCAGGGTTTCCTAGCGGTCGACTGGCTGGTGAACCGGTCGACCGCCTACTCAAAACTGTGCACGTTCGTGCACATCGGTCGACTGCCGGTCGACTACCGGTCGACCGGACTTCTGAAATATGCTGCTGTTAGGTCTAAAAATCAGATTTTTGGTGTGGTTGATTTTGATGTCTAAAAATATGATTTTGATGACATAAAGGGACATGATTTGGCAACACAAGTATACAAGGAATTTTACGAGTCTTGGTGAGTAAAAATACTCACCTCGAATGGTTATTTGGGGCTTTACGAGTCCGGAAAGATCGTGGTCGTTAACTTGGTCCACGACGATATCTCCGATGAAGAAGTAGACGATCCCCAATCCAAAGTGGTTACTTGGTTGAGATGGAGATGATGAAGTTGAGTTGATGAGGGAATTTGTGAAGGCTAATATCTTTGTGGAAGTGAGAAAAAAGAAATAGAAATGTATAGGAAAGTTTATATAGGATTTGATTTTGTTAAGGAGATGTAATATTGGAGAAGAAGGGGGTTTTTGTGTAAAATAGGGGAGGTGAGGTGTCTCCCCTAGCCAATCAAATCTTGCCATGGAGATGATGAGGTGGAGAAAATATGTGGTGGAGGATTAATGGAAGGGTGTGGAAGTTTAGATATTTTGGGTTTGGCTTGTGGAGGAAGTTAAAGGAAATAAGGAAAAGGAAAAAGGAAAAGAAATGAGAAAAGAGAAGATATTTCTCTAACTCGGAAAATAAAAATATTAAAACCACGGATTCCCGGGTTGAAGTCATGGATGCGGAAATCTTTCGGGAAAATACCGGATACGTCTCGAAATCAAGTATCTCGGAACGACCCGAAATAAATATCAAAAATCAAGAATATTATATTAAGAAACATAGTGAAATCCGTTTTAAGAAATACTTTATAGTTTTAAAACTAAAAACCTCGGAATCAGTAAAATACCGACTCCGTTGGAATTTTCATAAATTCATAAAATCCTCAGAAAAAGAATGTAGGTAGAAAATATGATTCTAAGGAATAATGCCTAAAGGGCCATCTTGAAATTCCTAACTGTTTGTGAAATAAAAATACTGGAATCAGTCTTCTACCGACTCCGGTGGAATATCCATAAATTCGTAAAATCTTCAGAAAAAGTATTTAAGTAATAAACATAATTCTAAGAAGAAATGTCTAAAGAATCTTCTAGAAATTCTAAACAGTTTGTAAGATAAAAATTCGGGAATCGATCAGCGGCACTGGTCGACACCGGTTTTGAAGAATTTCCTTTTAATTCCGGAAAATTCCAGAAAATCATAGAAAATATAATACGTTGGAAAATGATATTTAAAATTAAAATCGGTCAGATATAAGAAGTAAATCAAAAAATACGATCGAAAAACTGAATACGCAAATAAGTACGTATTCCGAGAACGGGGTATTACAGTTTGTGAATAGTGTGAGTCAAAAATGTGTGGTGATGGAAGAGTGGACTCACACAAGAAATCTTTACTCGTTTCCATGACAAATGGTTGTTCATTAGGAAATGGTGGAACTGAGTAAGACTCTTGAAAATACTGTGGAACTGGAGAGGGAAATGGTTCAGGAAGTGTTTGCTCAGCTCTCTGTAAGTTAGCTTCTAAACTCCTTAGTAAATCAGATTTTTCTTCAACTGGTTCAGAAAAAGGAGTATATGAAGCGGAATCGGGAAATGAATCTTGTGAATATTGTGGACTTGGTGGAAATGGTGGACAAGGAGGTTGATAATTAAACTCGGGGGACTGGAATCCCCAATGACTCGATGAAGAGTTGAAATTATTTTGGACATTATAATTATTAGATGGGGGGTATGGGTCATATTGATTCAGATAAGGCCAACCCGGCGTATTTGGTTGGTGCATATTGTAAAACACCGGGTTGGAATTATCCGAATATGGAGTGTGTGTGACATATGGATGGAAAGAATTGTAATTATAAGCCATATCACACAATCACAAACAAAAACAAACAAACAAACAAACAAACAAAAGAAAAAAATTTCTAACCTAAGTTAGGGTAGACTTAGACCTAGACGACTCCTAACAAATAGACTGTCCACGGGAGGTTTAGTGTAGACTCTAACCACAAGCTAATCAGCCAGGGAAGGGTAAGGTTGGTGGGAGGTTTTCCGTCAGAGACGTTCCTTAATTAAGTAACCACCACCCTTCGGGCTTCGGCCCTCAACCCCTTTCCTAGACACTGATTTTGCAAGAGTTAAATTCCAACACTTTTCCCCCTTAGGAAAATCTCCTAATTGAGTCCGAGATGTCCCTAGGGCCAACGTCTACTTTTTATTAAATTAGGCTTGGGTTAGTGAGTGCTTGGGAAAATGATTTTCGGCTAAGGAAAGGGTAATGACCTCCCCCACCTTATCTTATTTACGGGTATGCCCTTAAATTTGAATTGTGCAAGTGTACAAGAAATAACAAGGATTCACTCTAAGCAAGAAAAATCAAGCAAGAGTTTGTCCTAGTCTAAATGCAATGCAAACACGTACGTACCTTGCCTCCAGCACTCTTCAACAGTAAAAGTAAAGAATTGAAGAGACACGTGCCTAAAATGCAAGTGTCTAAACAATTTTTAACAATTCAAGCAATTTTTTACTGTTTTTTAATTTAGCAGGTATATGGTGAAAAATACAGGATTTCAAGTATAGCAGCAGATGTGTTTTGCAGATCTGAAGCCCCTGCAGAAATTTTGTTAGGAGTGAACTCCTCTGTGCCGCGTTTCCACGGCAAATCTTGTGGATCCGCGGCACTTTGGAGGGATCCTGGGCTCTGCTTTCTTGAGCAGAGGCCCAGGTCCACTTGTATGTTACTGCAATGAATAGTTTCCTGTTTTCTTCTCCTGTAACCTGCAACAGAGAAGAAGAATCGTTTAGTACTTCACTTTAAACAAAAAATAACGTCGCTCTCCCGGCAACGGCGCCATTTTGATTGGACTGAGAGGGTGTACTTATTATGTAGTAAATGTATTTGATGTACCCTTTCTTGTCTCCGCTATAGCATAGGGCTATACCGAGTCGAATCTCAGGGAGAGCTCGCGATGGAAGCTTTACGTGTGGTGGTGAAGTGAACAAACGAGTATTCTTCTCTTGCTTATAAACTTAGTGAATCAAGTGAAAAAGAAACTAAAAGAAGGATGGATATGTTCATGGTGGAAATCGTCGGAAACGAAATCAAGAAGTGGATGTGGTATTCACAAGAAAAGAAATGAAACTTAAAGAAGAATCAATCCATGACTAGCTTACCTTGCTAGCTTGCCAAGACTTACTAGTCTCCTTGATAGCGAATGCGTGCCTAATGTTGTCACTCCATCGCTTAGGATTCGTCTCGCGTGTTGACCTAATTACTTTCTCACTTGGTAGACGGTGGTTTAACCGTCGGAGAAGAGAAGATCATACAACTTGCAAGATTAACAAAGCAATCACCCATGAGTTAGTGAAGTAAGCTAAGCTAGTGGTAAACTAGTACATGGATAAGAATTTAGCTACAACAAGCCATAAGAGAAATACAAGAAAGCATGAAGTAAAACAAAGCTTGAATTAAATTGCAAGAATTAAACAAAGCAAGTAATAAAGCAAGTAAACTAGAATCAAGCTCAAGTAGAGAAGTAGAGAATGGATCAATCCTTGTATAGCTCCAAGTGTCACTTCTTGTTGATACAAGCTCTCTCTCTCTCTTACAACTCTCTCTTGCAATGAAATCTAGGGAGGAGAAGAGGGATCTAAAGAACAAAACCTAAAGAGAAAAATACATGAAAATTACAATACTAAACTAATCTCCTCTCTTCTCCATTCAGTCTTTGTACGCAGGTCTTCATGGAGTATTTATAGCATGGATGAGAACCTTCGAGAGCCTAGTTTGTTGGCGCAAAATCTGAGATCCAACGGCCCGGATTTTGCGGTGGATCCGCCGCAAGTCGTGGCACTTTTGTGGCCGTTGGCTAACAACTTTCTGGTGGAGATTAGTTACAAGGTTGTTAGCCACGTGGTATATCTAGAATCTTCGTTTGTTGCGCGGATTTCTCTGGATCTGGATTTGAATTTGGCTTTATCTTTAATCTTGATTAATCACTTAATTAGTGTTAATTAAGTGATTATTTGGATATCTCTCCATTAAGTGTGTACCTGCAAATATGTAGAGAAGAGGAGTAAAAATCACATATTTATTTGTAATATGCATGGGAATTATGATGTAAAATATGCAATATTGGATACTAATCAGAAACTGGGGCCGTTACAATTGGTATCAGAGCATGGTTTAGGCAAGGTTAGCCTAGATAGATGTAGTATGTACGACTGACTATGAAGTCATGTATATGTGTACTAGAGTAAGTTAGAGGTGGGATATGAGGATGGTGGTACAGTTTTAGAGTATTTGGCCCTGAAATGTAGGATATTTAACTGTTCTCCACATTTGAATGTGGGTACCCGCATACCTTAGTTCAAATGGATCTTGCAAGGGGTGCGGGCCTTCTGTAAGAAATTCCAGTGTTATGGGACATCGGAAAGGGAGAACAATCAAAATATCACATAAGTCGGGTCAAAACCTATTAGTAGGACAGTTATGCATAAGAGAAATTTATGAAAGATCGGCATGGTTATATAAGTGGTGATTTACTATCATATCTTGATTTTATATTCATGCAAATTATTGCTTTGGGGAGAATTGGAAGGCACATCAGCTAATATAAATGTCTTACTTCTACAGATGGGAGATTCTGAGATGTCTGGATCATCGTCTGACGGTCCGGAGTCGGAAAGTTTAAGTTGGATAGCGGACCCAATGGACTGGGAGTTTGAGTCTGACGAGACCGATCCAAATGTCATTCTTAAAGGTTCCCCAGATGATTTAGATGCAGGGATTCACATGGGGCAAGATGAGGCAGATGACATTAAGGAGGCAGAAAGTGCCATTAGAGACGCACCAGTAACTGAGGACTTGGGAGTCCTACCTAATGAAGAGATGAACCCTGACGGAAGGATTTTCGTTGGGGGTATTTGGTGGAATTCTTGCTGGGTGGAAGATATGGACCTGTACGATGATAATAAAATTGGGGATGTGATTTTGATACTGTACTGGAGGAAGTAGAAGAAGAACTAATGGAAGAAGAACCAGAAGAAGAAGAACCAATGGAAGAAGAACAATAGAAGAAGAACCAGAAGAAGAGGATCCAGAAGAGGAACCTGTGAGGGAAGATCGGGAGGAGAGCTCCTCGGGATCTAACATCACCCCTTGAAAGGAGTTTAGTTGGGTGGCATTTTTGTTTTTTTTGTCGTTTTTTGTTTTGAAGAAAAGGAATGTCGATTCACATGAGTATATATATATTTTTTTTTGTAAAGAAAGTGGTCGTCAATAATTACATGTATGAACCTGTATCCCTTTTTTGACTGCATTGGTATGTTGTGCATGAATGCAGCCATGCTAATGTATATGTTGCTATGAAAACGCTTTATGCATAAATAAAATCAGTGTTTGTTTGTGAACTATTCTACTTGTTATCATTGAGTTACCATTGATTATGTGCAACTATTCTTCTAGGTATTAGATGGATTTGATTTTCCTCCATCCGATGCCAACTCAGAGGGCAACGTCCCATTGCACAGCGCAATTGGGAGCGTCCATCCCCCGGCAAGTCAAGAAATTCTGAGTGGGCAATCTAATGCTAATCGGGGAGTGCCAGACAGAATCCCGGATTGGCTGTTGCAGTTGGCAAGCGTAAACAACCCCCGTAGAGCTCTTGAACAATTTCAAAAGCTCAACCCACCAGCTTTCAGAGGAGGAGTTGACCCTATTCAAGCTGAAGAATGGCTCCGACAAATTGAAAAGATACTGGATGTAATGGAATGTACAGAGACCCAGCGAGTATCTTTCGCTTCTTTCATGTTCCAAGGAGAGGCCGAGCGCTGGTGGGAGATGGTAAAAGGAGGAGCTAAGAACTTGGGAAGGGAGATCTCTTGGAACTTCTTAGTTGCAAAGTTCAATGAAAAGTACATCCCTGGAGTAGTGAAGGACCGACTTGCGATGGAGTTCCAAGAGCTGAAGCAGGAGCAATGGACAGTGAGTCAATATGAAGCTAAATTCACTCAGCTGTCCAGGTATGCTGAGAAGTTGGTGTCCGAGGAGGAAGATAGGACGAAGAGGTTCGTTAGAGGCTTGAGGCCAGAAATCAGGAGTAAGCTGATCCCTTTCCAACTGCAAGTTTACAGTCAAGCTGTAGAGAAGGCAATGGAAATTGAAAGGGATATGCAGGAGAATCAAGAGATGAGGACCAGGGAACTGCCCTATATGAAGCGCCCCCGGTATAATAATGCACCGAGTTTTGGAACTCAGTCTTTGAGGCCCGACAGAGGCAAGGGATCTTCCATCATGCCCATCCAGGGAAGCAAGATGAACACATGGCCCAAGCATAGGGGATTACCCCATTCAGCATCACCAATGTCCTCCCAACGCTCCAACTTTGCAGGAAACCAGCGGTGTCCAAGGTGCAACCAAAGTCACACTGGTAGTTGCGCCACCGGTAAGCAATGCTTTTTCTGCGGAAGAATGGGTCACATGAGGAGGGACTGCCCAAACTTACATGGATACCCAGGAGTTAGCAGAGGGACGGGAAGACCAACCATGGGAATCGCCCCTACAACAGGAGGACCAGCTACCGCCTATCGATAACCTTTCAACAGAACTCGCTCGGCCATGACACAAGCATCTGTACAGCAACAAGAGTTCAGGGGAGGATGAATGCAATCACTCAGCAGGAGGCTCGAGCATCCAATGCCGTAGTGGAAGGTACCGTCTATGTATCCGATAATGTTGCTCGAGTATTGTTTGATCCCGGGCTACACACTCTTTTATTTCTTCATCTTTTGCTGCAACTATTAACATGGAATCTGAACCCTTGAGCTATCAACTAGTGGTGTCAACCCCTGTAGGCGCCAGAATGACCACTAGCGAGTGTTATAAGGGATGTAAAATCATCATAGGTGAGATGAATACACAGGCAGACCTGATTAAGTTAGGAGAAATGGAGTTTGACATCATCCTAGGAATGGATTGGTTGTCAACATATCGGGTTCATGTAGACTGTTATCAGAAGAAGATAATTTTTAAGTTGGAGGGGACTCCCGAAAGAGTTTATGAAGGGATGAAGAACAAAATCAGCACTCCAGTCATTTCTGCCTTAAAGGCCACTAAGTTATTGAGGCAAGGGTGTCAAGGATTTTTGGCAACCCTTATTGGTGAAGAAGACATGAAGATTAAGATTGAAAACATAGAAGTTGCAAGAGACTATCCTGATGTTTTTCCGGAGGATCTACCCGGCTTACCCCCAGATAGAGAAGTAGAATTTTCCATTAATCTTCTACCTGGGACAAGTCCCATATCCAGGGCACCTTATAGAATGGCACCCGCAGAAATGAATGAATTGAAGGACCAATTGCAAGAGTTGCTAAGCCTCGGTTTTATTCGGCCGAGTGTATCACCTTGGGGTGCTCCGGTATTATTTGTAAGAAGAAGGATGGGAGCATGAGGCTGTGTATAGATTATCGAGAGCTGAACAAGGTCACAATCAAGAATCGATATCCATTGCCGAGGATTGATGACCTATTTGATCAACTTCAGGGTGCCAGCATATTTTCTAAGATAGATCTAAGGTCAGGATATCATCAATTAAAGATCAAACCGGAAGATGTTTCTAAGACTGCCTTTCGGACCAGATATGGCCATTATGAATTTTTAGTAATGCCATTTGGTTTGACCAATGCTCCAGCAGCATTTATGGATTTGATGAATAGAATTTTCCAGCCATATCTAGATCAGTTCGTAGTGGTGTTCATTGATGACATACTGATCTATTCAAAGAGCAAAGAGGATCATGAAAGACACTTGAGGATAGTATTACAGTTATTGAGGAGAAGCAACTTTATGCAAAGCTTCAGAAGTGTGAGTTCTGGCTGAAGGAAGTTGGGTTCTTGGGTCACATCATAAATGAAGAAGGAATATCAGTGGACCCCGCAAAGATCGAGGCGATAAAGGGATGGCCTCAACCTACCAATGTCACTGAGGTGCGAAGCTTCCTAGGATTGGCTGGGTATTACCGGAGGTTTGTAGAAGGATTTTCTAAGATAGCTGCACCCTTATCCCAGTTAACTAAGAAAGGCCTCAAATTCCATTGGAGAGATGATCAACAGAAAAGCTTTCAAGAATTAAAAGATAAGTTAACATCGGCTCCAATTTTAGCCATGCCCATTGGAAACGAAGGTTATGTTGTTTTCAGTGATGCATCTAAGTCAGGCCTGGGGTGTGTATTGATGCAAAATGGGAGAGTAATTGCATATGCTTCTAGACAACTAAGGAACCATGAGAAAAATTACCCTACCCATGATCTTGAGTTGGCTGCAGTCATTTTTGCCTTGAAAATTTGGCGGCACTACCTTTATGGAGTATCATGTGATATTTACACAGATCACAAAAGCCTGAAATATATTTTCACCCAAAAGGAATTGAATATGCGCCAAAGAAGATGGTTGGAGTTGATGAAGGACTATGACTTGGACATTCATTATCACCCTGGAAAGGCCAACGTGGTGGCCGATGCTCTGAGCCGGAAGTCTGGGGGATCCTTGGCAGTACTGTTAACACAGCAATCGGAGTTGATAAAGGAGATGGAAAGAATGCAACTTGAAATTCACATAAGAGGGCCCCGGATGGAGGGAACCATATAAATCAAATTAGTATTGGTTTCGATCTCTATGAAGAAATCAAGGAAGCTCAAAGGAAGGATGATCAGACAGCTAAAAATTTTGAGAAAGTGCAAAGAGGTGAAACCCAAGAATTTATCATTTTCAGGGAATTGCTGAGGAAGGGAAACCGAATAGTTATACCGCCAGATTTTAAACTCAAGGAGCGAATTCTAACTGAAGCCCATTGCACTCCTTACACCGCACATCCTGGAACAACCAAGATGTATCAGGATTTGCAGGCAAACTTTTGGTGGGAAGGAATGAAGAAGGACATAGCAAATTTTGTACAGAGATGTTTGATATGCCAACAAGTTAAGGCTGAACATAAGAAGCCTCCTGGACTCCTCATGCCCTTACAAATCCCTGAATGGAAGTGGAGTAATATTACTATGGATTTTGTGACAGGACTCCCTAGATCCCCTCTAGGTTATGATGCCATCTGGGTGATAGTCGACCGACTTACCAAGTCCGCTCATTTTTTGCCCATACGAATAAACTATTCGATGGATAGATTAGCCCAGATTTACCTCCGAGAGATAATCAGGATTCATGGAGTCCCTGAGACGATTGTGTCAGATCGCGACCCTCGGTTCAGTCAAGGCTATGGATCAGTCTGTCCCAAGCTCTGGGCACCAAGCTACACCCAAGTACAGCTGCTCATCCGCAAACCGACGGACAATCAGAAAGAACTATACAAATATTGGAAGACATGCTGAGAGCATGCGTGTTGGATTTCGGGGGAAATTGGGAAAGATACCTTTCATTAGTGGAGTTTGCATATAACAATAGTTATCAATCTACTATTGGAATGCCGCCATTCGAAGCCCTGTACGGCAGGAAGTGTAGATCTCCGATTTGCTGGGAAGAGATTGGAGACCGAACATTATTCGGAGTCGATATAGTGGTAGATACAACAGAGAAGATCCGGATGATAAGGAAGAGAATGAAGGCGGCCCAGAGTAGACAGAAGACATATGCGGATCGGCGCCGAAGACCTTTGGAGTTTGCAGAAGGCGACAAAGTTTTCTTGAAGGTATCACCAATAAAAGGGATGGTACGGGGTGGCAAACGGAATAAGTTAGACCCCCGGTATATTGGACCCTTTGAAATACTGGAAAGAATTGGACCTCTGGCATATCGGTTAGCTTTACCACCAGAGGTTGAGAAAATACATGACGTATTTCATGTGTCCCAATTGAGGAAGTATGTACCAGATCCGAGCCATGTTCTTAGATACTCACCACTGCAGCTCCAAGACGACTTGTCATGTACTGTGGAGCCGGTTCAAATCCTAGACAGGAAGGAGAAATAACTGCGAAACAAAGCAATCCCTTTAGTGAAGGTTTTATGGAGAGTAAAGAGATTGAGGAAGCTACCTGGGAATCAGAGGAAGAGATGATGCAGAACTACCCGCAACTTTTCCAAGGTACGTCAGGCTTCGGGGACGAAGCTCTCTTTTAGGAGGGGAGAATGTAACAACCAAATTTTTATTGTACATAATTTCTCCGCACTTTAAATATTAAGAATTTTGGTTAAGGCATTATATAGAAGTAGTCACCCCCATAATTCTATGTCAACAAATTAAACTTAATTAATAGACCCACTTCCCTTTTCAATGTCTTTATTTAATTATTTGATTATGGTGACAAAAAAAAAAAAAAATGTTTAACATGAAGGCTTATGTGTATGTATTTTGGGCAAATTATGACTTAGGTAATGGTAAAAGAAAATGTTAACCTAATCCATCATATCCCTTAATCACCAAGCTTATCCTAATACCTTTTTAGTGGTAAGTATGTATTAGGGGGAAGATTAAAGGGGCTAATATTATTAATCACCATGCTTATCCTAATATTTTTTTAGTGGTAAGTATGTATTAGGGGGGATTAAATGGGCTAATGATCCTTGAAAGTTGGGTTTCCATGTGGCACCTTGAGAGAGAGTCTTGGCCATGTGGCATCATGAAGATGCACCACCTAGTTCTTGCAATTCCAAGAAGTTGACTACAAGCTTGCCTCTTCATCTTCCTCACTCAAAATTCTGCAGAAATTTTCTCCCAAATCCTGAAAAATTTCCTTGCAATTGTGAAGAAATTGAAGCCTAAATTCCCCATTTCATCTCATCCATAGAAATCTAAGATTTGAAACTAAGGTACCCTCTTCTAGCCCAAATCTCTACTCCTCTTAACTCTGAAGCAAAATCCACGGGAGGGAAGACAGGGTGTAATACCCCGTTCCCGGAATACGTACTTAGTTGCGTATTCAGATTTTCGATCGTATTTTTTTCGATTTGTTTTCCTGTATTTAATCTGTATTATGAATTCCTTGTATGATTGTTTTATCTTGGATGTGGATTCGTGGACTCGGAGTCAGCCCTAGTCTGAACCGAAGGCCCGATCATAATATATTCTTCGATTTAGTCTTTCTGGTGTGTAGAATTGACCGATTTCGGCTTCAAATATTATTTTCCAATATATTAGATTTTCTGTGATTTTTTGGATTTTTCTTGGATTAAATTGAATTTCTTCAAAACCGGAGTCGGCCAGTGCCGCTGACCGATTCCTAGATTTTTAATTCTCAAACTGTTTGGAATTTCATGATGGTCCTTTAGGGATTATTCCTTAGAATCCTATTTTCTACTTACATTCTTTTTCTGAGGATTTTACGATTTTATGAAAATTCCATCGGAGTCGGTAGGTAACTGATTCCGGGATTTTTAGTTTTAAAACTATAAAGTATTTCTGAAAAAGGATTTCACTATGAGTCTTCATATATTATTATTGATTTTTGGGTAAATTTGCGAGTCGTTCCGAGATACTTGAATTTCGGACGATTCCGGTATTTCCCAAATTGTTTTCCGTATTCTTGACTTGGACCCGGGTATCTGTATTTTCAACAATTTCATTTGAGTTCAAGAGAAAATATCTTCTCCTTTATATTTCTTTTCTTTTTCCTTTTCCTTTATTTCTTTTCTCCACAACCACAAGTTTTTCCATTTTTCAAAATTCTAATCTTTTCCAAAAATTCCAACTCCACACACTTCCTCACCTACTTCCTCATTAAATGCCCATCTCTTTCTCTCTCTCCCATGGCCGGCCAAGTGGCCAAGGGAAGGGACACCCATCTCCTCCTCCACTTTGCAAAAACCCCCCTCTCATCTACTTAAATTTCACCTCCTTCACAAATTCCAAATCATATATAAACCATTCCTTTACATTTCTCTTTCTTTTCTTCACTTCCACAAAGAATTTCCCTTCACCAAAATCCCTCCTCCATCTCAACTCAACCTCCAACTTCAAGAGCTTCATCTAGGGCATCATCAAGGTCTTCATCTTCAACCACCAACTCCCAAAGCAACACCAAGATCATCTTCTCCACCTCAAGCAACTTCAACTTCAACAACTACTTTTGGATTGAGGCCATCATCTCCACCTTGGGATCCTTTCAAGACTACAAAGCTTCACCTAACCAATCCTAGTGAGTATTTTTACTCACCAAGACTCATCAAATTCCTAGTATACTTGTATTTACAATTCTTGTACATTTACATCTTCAAAATCACATTTTTAGACTATCAAGCACAACCACCAGATTCAGTTCTGTACACTGTGTTCGACCATGATTAGTCGACTTGACCTAGAACCTAGTCGACTAGAAACCCTTAGCTGAAACGTAGCCTTTTCTGACTTCACAGTTTTAGTCGACTAGTCCCTATTACCAGTCGACTAGATATCCCTAGTCGACTACTAGAATTCCCCTAGTCGACTCCTGAAATAAACTCAACTCTCTGTATCTCAAACTTAGTCGACTTAAGTATCTGTTAGTCGACTTGTAGTTCCCTGTTAGTCGACTACCCTTTTTACCTAGTCGACTAACTCTTCCTGAAACAGAAACCCAAACTCTCTGGAACACATTATTAGTCGACCACCCTATTTTCCTAGTCGACTAACCCTTCTATTAGTCGACTACTATTCCAACCTAGTCGACTAACTTATGGCTGTCTGGTATTGTGATTTCCTTCTTGACTATGTATCTTACCCTTGATACATGTACTATATATTATTCCTACTTATACTTCATAGCTTGTACTTTATGATCTATTAATTGGTGTATATCATCTCTTGTCACTTCATATTCCCAGGTTTATGTATTGCCATGCAACTGCTTGTTTCATTCTTATACTTGTACCTTGCCGTGATATTATTGCTTCTTTATTTTATACCATGCGTGGCAGACCCTTCGAGGTCGTTGAACCCTGTTTGCTTCTATGTTTCCCCTTGCCTTGCTATGATCCAGACACGTCAGTACATGTTTTCCTTTAACACATGTATATCACCTGACATGCCACCACCTTACTAGACCTCTTGTTATGTCTTGACTGACCCGGCCTGTTATTAATCTATTGTTATGTTTTATTGCTTGTTTTATATCACCACCTTGTCATGCTATCTTTAAAACCAAGCATGATACACTTGACCTTATGATTATCTTGTTTACGGGAATCCTGCCTTATTTTATGGAACTAAGTGCCACACCATACTCGGTGGGGGCCACCTCTAGAATCCACTCCCTCAGAACAAAGTGCCACACGGAACAAAGTGCCACACCACACGGTGGGGGCCACCTCTTGAATCTGTGGGGGCCACCTCTTGAATCTGTAGGGCTATTACTGTTATGTACACTTGTTCCCCGTAAGCTGATAATTCTTAATAAGCTACAACTTGTATGGGTATGGGAGGAAGTGATGGATGCCGGAATGATACCTTGCTTATAGTAATGGAATAAAAGTATATATATATATACATATATATATATGTACTGGCGGTAGTGAATCTGAATTACTGAATAGGGGGACTTTGGGCCTCCAAAGCTGGTTCCAGGTGTATGGAAACTACTATAAGAAGCTTTATCAGTTCTCCATCAGCTTCCGATAACAACCCTCGACTTTCTTATATATGGATGTATGTGGGTTGGGATCGATACCGAGACACATACCTAGATATATGGGTTAGACGAGTTATAATAATAATTGATAACCGTTATGGATCTTATTATGATTCTTGATATTCCAGTCATGATTCCAGTTATGTTTCCAGTTGTGATACTTATTATGATTCCCGTTATTCCAGTTATGTTTCTAGTTATGATTCTTAGTATTCTTGTTATGTATTCCTGTTGACTTTCATATGATTTGCAACTCTGATTCTATACGCTTGGATTTCTGTGGCATGAGATAAAGGTATATAGATGAGGGTTTCCTTGTTTGGATTATTCCTTCGATGTATTAGTCTCATGGGACCGTGACTTAAGCGTATACAATCAATCTTGCTTATAACCAGTTTTAACCTGGATTTCCTGTTTTATGATTCACTTGTTCATATCTGCCTTACTTGTGTTCTAACCTTTCTACTCTTGTCACTTAGCCATTTGGCTGTAGCCTGTTCATTGTTGGGAGGTCCTGACTCCCTTGGATTTGTATGTTCAGGTTGAAGCTTGGATCGAAGTGGAGCTGTCCACAGTAGATCGAGCTTTCTTTAGTGAGCAGGCAGACTAGCTCTACTTCCTTCGTGCCAGACTCCTCTTTTGACTCACGGGATCTTCATCCTACTCGTGAGCTTTTTGGTATCTTATTGTATATTTTACTTTGGACTTGGTTGTGATAAAAGACATATGTAATATGTAATGCTTATCATAAACTGTGATGACTTTGTATTTGTACTTTTATGTTGGCATGTGTATGTATACCACGCTTTGTGTTGTACTCTGATTCCTTGCTTGTACTTTTATGCTTAGCGTATATACGTGGGGGCACTTTCTGACCTACGTATATACGTTGCAGTGACGTCCCCGTATCCGTGGAATCGGGGCGTTACACAGGGGCACAGGCTCACAGCAAGCAGAGCCACAACTGCACGCGGGACTCTGCTACTTTGCCGCGGAACCGCGGCAAGGAAGGGGATTCCGCGGCAATTCCAAGGAGGGGGGAACTGATTTTGGAGGAGGAGGTTCTTGGCGAGTCGTGGAGGAGTTCTAGCACCTTCAATCAGCATCCTCTCGTCGTCCAATTCTCTGTTCCAGAGCTTGGTAGCATTGTGAGTAAACCTAACTCTTAGGGATTATAATTCTCTATCAAAAGTTGTAAAACAAGAACTAGAAATTGTGTAGGTGACCCACAAGGGTAAAAATTACTGTTTTTGTGTAGTGTTTACTGTTTTTGTGACATCTTTACACTAGATGGAAATTTAAGGGGTATTATCTAGTCATCATGTCCATATATCATGTTGTGATGAAATGAATATGTAATATACATGTTGTAGCTCACTAAGTAAACTTAAATGAGGAGACTTAGCATATGTAATTCGCTGTTTTGATAATTATTCTCATGTTAAAGGAGATTCAATGGTATTGCATAGTGATGGTGATTCTATATTAAATGGATGTGAAATACATGTGTTAGAGATATGTTCTAACGTAATAATTAAGCCTAAGTGAACCAATTTGGTACCTTAATTCACTGTTTTTTTCCTAGTCAATATCATGATGGTCAAATTATTATGGGTATAGCCTAATCTTGGTCCTTCATAAATAGAATATAGGGTGGTGCATTATGTAAGGTCGAGGACTTGCACGAGTAGCGCTCCACAAGAGTCGACCAATTAACTTGAATCATATGTTTCTTGTTCACTAAAGTGCTCGGGGAAAATACCCCTCTTTACAATACAATATTGTGTTAAGTGTTGGCAAGTTATGGGGTAATGCATATGTTCATGTGGGATGAATGTGGCGTGATTATGATGTTCCTATGATATGGGGTAAATCCCAAACACATGTCTTCTTTCTTTCATTGTTGCACACCATTTCGGACATGACACGTAAATTGGTTTCAATTGCTTGTTGTGCATATTGTATACTACCCCTGCATGATGTATTTGTGTTAAGGAGGAAGGGGCCGTGCGGGAGCCGGTAGGAGGGGGGAAGACGGGGATTTGATATCTATATATATAATATAAGGAGGAAGGGGCCGTGCGGGAGCCGGTAGGAGGGGGGAAGACGGGGAAACTTATATGTCTTATATGCATATATATATATATATACAAGGAGGAAGGGGCCGTGCGGGAGCCGGTAGGAGGTGGAAGACGGGGAAATTCCTTTCAGATTAAATGATATTCATAATTGACTGTTAAGTTGCATTTACGTTTGATAATGCTTGTGTTAAACTAAGTTATCACTTTATGTATATAACGAGCCTAGTTGATGTGAGTGGACTCACCCATGAAAACTTTACACATACTCATACATATATCTTTTGTGTCTTGATATTGTTAAATGCAACTTTTGATAGTGTAGGCATGTAGACCACATACGTATGGAGCTTGGAATAAGTAAGGCAACTTGAACAAACTGTCGTTTATAAGACTCATTCTACATTACTTCTTCTAAATTGGTTATTTTATGCAATCATTATATCAATTCCCTATGATATGGTTTACTCATTGAGCTGTCGAGCTCATTGTATTTTTTTTTACATCTTTTCAGGTTTGGATAAAGGTAAGGGACCCCTCTAATGGGAAGGTTAAGTTATGGATGGCATCATGTATTGTAGTATCATTTTGGTTTTGTGATGTGATCTTAAATGTGTAGGTATAGACCTATGGAAGTCTTTATTGAAAAACATGTTAAGTTGTACTTGATGTACATTTTGTCCTTATAGTATTTGAGACCTTTGTCTTGTATGTAATATTATGTTCTGGGTTTGTGAGTCCTTTGGATATGTATGCTTTGGAATTTTGGAACGATGACAATATATGGGAATGCTAAATTGTTGGGATGTAACTCTTGAAATGTTGATGTAAAGACTATGTTCGCAATGGAAAGAACCAAGTCATGATATATGTTTGTGGTTAAGAATTGGTATATGTGATTGATAAGTAGGCCGGATGTGCCGAAATTATTGGTGATATAAGTAGGCCTTCGAGCCGAAATCTTGATTATTGTAAGTGAGAAATAAAGGAATATTAAGGATGATGCTGCCAAAATTTTCTCAACTTATGGTTAACGGAGATAAATGTTGTTGTAGGCCTAATCTTGTTATTAGAAACTGGGGCCGTTACATGGGATCTTTGGTTTTTTTTTTAGGAGAGATGTGAAAAAAATGGGTTTTTGGAATTTAGGTTTAAGGAAGAAGATGTTAGAAGAGGACACACTGTAAGGGCCTGTTTGTTTCGTTGCAAAACGTCGCAAGTCGTAAGTCGTAAAATGAGAATGGAAAAAGTGAACTGTAGCAGAGAAAATATATTGTGCTTTACGGTGTTTGGTTGATAAAGTGAAGTGTAAATAGAAAAGTATATTGTGTTTTAAGGTGTTTGGTTGATAAAGTGAAAGTGTATATGATAAAGTATATTGTGTTTTACGGCGTTTGGTTGGTAATGTAAAAGTGTAAGTGGAAAAGTTGACCACAAAATTAACTGTAGCAGTGATTTAAATATTATAAATACTATTAAATTAAATCTACTATTATAAATTAAATTGTATTAATAAATTTGAGATAAAAATTAATAATCTTAATATTTTATTTATAACAATAATATTAATAAAATATTAGTATAAATAGTAAAATATTACTAAAATTTAACTAAATAAATAATATAAAATTTAAGAAAATCTAAATAACATTAATAAAAATTTAAGAATACTAATAAAATATAAATATTAAAAAATCTTACAAAAATAATAAAATATAGTTATAATATTATAATATTAAAATACTTGAAAATTATTATAATATAAATTTTATTGTAATATTATAGAAATATAAAATTAACAAAGTAAAATATAATTATAATTTAATAATAAATTATCATTACAGTATTATTATACTGAATTGTTATTACAATATTAACATAATAAAATATTAATATAATAATAAAATTTATTATGATATTAATAAAGTAATTTTTATATTAAAAAATAAATAATTATATATATAGTACTTTTATATTAAAGTATAATATTGTTATATTAATAAAATATTAACTCTAAATAAAATAATAAAAAATGGAATAAGTATTAATAAAATAATAAAGTATTAATAAAATATTATATAAAAATATTAAATTAAAATAGTAAAATATTAAATATAAACCATATTAAAACAATAAAAAAAATTAAAGATTAAAAATATAAAATAATTAAAAAATTAAATAAGAAATTGAACACTATTTAAAATATTAAATATTTAATAATATTAAATTATATATTGATTATCAAGTAACTGTTTTGAACTGTAAGTGTACTACAAGTGAGAGTTACATGACCACAAAATTAACTGTAGAAACTGCAAGTGGGAAAATATGAGTGTAAAAGTGAGATTTACATGACCACAATTTAACTGTAGCAACTGCAAGTGGGAAAAGAAGAGTTACATTTTGCAACTTGTTTTTCAGCGAAACAAACAACAGAAAATGGAAAAGAAGTTTTACGACTTGCGTTTTGCGGTGTTTTGCGGCGAAACAAATACGCCCTAAGTAGGGCCAGTTCTGAGATTTTAAGGGGCCCTGTGCGAAAAGTGAACATAGAGCTAGGGGTGGCAATCAGGTCGGGTCGGGTCCGGTCTAATTGGTCTGGTCTTATACGGATCGACCCATAATCGGGTCGGGTCGGGTCGACCCAACCCAATTATTTATACGGGTCAAAAATCTAAACCCAAACCCGATCCGATATTTTGTGGGTAACAAATTCTTGACTCTCAATGAGTCAAAGTTCTATATATTGAAACATAAAAAAATAATCATTAAATTATGCATGTGAGATGCTAAAATCATATATTTCTAGTGTAATTAGGACTGTGACCATGGTAGCAGTCCTCAGAAAAAGACTGCGATATTGGTCGTAGTCTTTAGAAAAGACTGCGATCATCGCAGCAGTTCTCATAAAAACACTGCAATTTTATCACAATCCTCATAAAAAACTGCGACCATGATACCAGCGCCCAAAATTGTGGTTAAAATTCAGCCAAGTTGCGCCACCTGAGAGAGTCTCTCTCAGTTGGTGGCTGAGTCTCCGAATTGCCCCCCTACACAGAGCCTTTTTTTATATACTTATAAAAAATATCAATCAACACTAGTGTCAAAAAATGTCATCGAAAAATTGTCCTCCTAGCATTTTTAGCTGCAAATTCACTAACTAAGTCTTTAACATCAATTTTATCTATAAAATCATTTTCAATAGATATCAAATCTAGTCCATTTAATTTAACTAATAGTATTAATCTGTCAATCGGAAGCCTATCTCTTTAATAAGGGGGAGGGCTTGGTTGCCTAGCCAAATTCTTAGAAAGATTTGGTTTGTACAGGAGGAAATCAGGTTGGGTCGAGTCATACCCACAAAGCAAACTGATTATTACAGAACCAAGTAAGGATAATACTCTATGATACCAGATACCAAGTTACAAACATGAAACATGTTATTTTGAAGAGCCATCACAATCACATATTGGCATTTTATCAAACATGTCTTGGGCATTGAAAATTGAGTACCAACTTTTAAATTCTAACAGGCCAAATAAACTTCAATGCAACAATTAATTCAAATTTTCGTGTGCTGAGGCCTGAGAGAACTAAAACAACACCAATTTAATAAGAATCATCTTGTATTTTACCTCAAAAAGCTTAACGGGTTCAGATCCTGACTCCTGAGAATCTAAGATCTTGAGTTCGATGTAGTTACTAGTTTTGATGCGAATTGCGATCTGAAGAGAAGATGAGCGTTAAGTTTTATGATAGAGAGATAGTGATAATCTGGTACAGGATAATGAAAGAAAACGAAAACTAAAATCAAGATTAACAAGCAAATAGAAAGAAATTGTCAAGGATTACATGATTACATCAAAATTAAAAGACCTAAAGGAGTTGCTGCCTTGTTGATCTTCTCTTTTGTTTTATGCTTCGATTCTCTGAGGAAAAACAATGAGATGCAGTTGAGACTTGAGAGTTGAGACTTGAGATTGAGAGTGAGAGAGAGGGGGAGAGAGAGAGAGAGAGAGAGAGAGAGAGAGAGAAGTGTAATGAAGAAGAAAGGCCAGACTCAGAATAGGAGAGAAGACTTGAGAGTCTGGGACTTGAGGGAGAGAGGCAATAAAGAAATAGAGGTGGGGACTAAGGATTTGCACGATTCATGATTGGTTCTGGTTGGAAGTTGGCGAAGCCGAAGAGACGAAAAGTGAAGGCTGCACTATGAAGACGAAAAGACGCAGGGCTCTAGTTTTCAGTTTTTTTTAACACTCTATAATTTGCTCTGAATTTTTTTTTATTTTACTATTGGGTCGAGTTGTTGACTCCAAGGGCCCCCTAAACTCCGGGGCTATGCGCAGAAGTACCGGATGAACCGCATCTGAGCCGGGCCTGACTGTAAGTTTGGTCACCCTCATGCTTCCAACTCATCATGGTTGCAGTAAGGGCATTTTGGACACTTAAGTCCCATGTGACTACAAAATATAAAGTCTGGGAGGTGGTTGGACAAAAACTAATATGTAGGGCTTTTCTGGCACCATTTAAAACAGAAGGAGTTTTTGGGACGAAGATCTTTTGTCGGGGGTAGAGGCAATTTTCCCTTGATTGAATTCTTGGAAGTATGAAGTAATAGATAACATCATAACAGGGCCACATGTAGCTTTTAGCTTCTTTGAACTCTCTGTGCATGCTAATTTGTACCAAATATGAATTTTAAATTATTCTAGCTGTGTATATGCATTGGCAGAATTGGGCCGAGGTCTAGTTCTCGCTTATTTATTTCCTGAAGCATTTAGTTGTTTGATCCAGTTACTTCTCAGTAATGTAGCATCCAATTGATTAAAAAAACTTTGGCCAAATTAGTCTCCCAAAAAGGCAAAGAAGAAAAAGATGATCTTTGCGCCAAAAGCCCACATTTTTCTTGGACTTGGATATGCTGACCAGATGCGACAATCAACATCAACTTGAGATTTCATTGTATGATATGCTGACATTGCACATCTCCCTAAATTAAGTGCTTGCAATTATCAAAAATAAATAATCTGAAACCTATTTCTTATTTTTCCCTTCATAAGCCCCTTCTACCCTTGGTGTATTGTAATGGTTAAAATTGACTCTCACCAAGATGTCGACATGTGCCCAAACAATGCAACAATTAAATGACTCCATCACATCGGACCCTCCTGAGAGCATCCACAGTTTCCAATCACTCCAGTTCGAACTCAAGTCAACCTCCAAAGCTCCGTCATCTAGAGCTGAACCGGAGTGAACCCCCATTCCAGAGGCATCACTCTCCAGAATCACTGGCTGTCCAACATCCCTTGACTTCACCCAGAAGCTCCCAGAAACAACCGCTGAGATCTCCGTCTACCATTATACCGCTCTTCTCTTCCACGTTGAAGAAGTGTAAAACCCATGTTCTCAAGGCGGACAGTTGCCAAATTCTCTGGATGCAATCTCAATCATCACGCCAACAATCACGATCGTTACAACATATTCGCATATAAAGAGCGTGCAGCTACGCAATTCTCGTGAACGTCCCATCCATCTTAGCGCCTACATTTCAGTACAAATAGGCTTTCTTCTCCATTGAAATGGTCGGCCTTCGACGAGGACCTTGTTTTAGATCCCAACTCAAAGAAAAACCAATACATACCTGTAGTTCCTGTAAATCGGCGAATTATAGTGAATTTTTCTTCTCTCTGTGATTTTTTTCAAATCTGAATTTTCACGTAAAAATATCGTGTCTTCGTCTTCTTTCTGTGTTGTGTTTATTATTTTGTGTTTATACTTTAAACACACACTCTCATTTGTAGTATGGATTGATCGTCTGATCACTAACAGCAAAAAATCACCACCATATATATAAATGGATCAAATGACCATCTGATTGTTGAAATTCAAACGTCAGTGAAGGTACAACACTTTTTCACTTGAACTCCGGGCAAGGCATTGCCGTTTAATTGTTTCCTCTCTGACGTCTTCTTTCTGCTTTGGTGTTGTGATATTATGCCAGGTTTGTGGTATTAGGGAGAAGAGACCTGATGATGCTTGGCTGGCCGCAGAGGGTGTCTACCTTCCTGTTAAAGGGAGTAAATAATTTTACAATTGCTTTCCTGCAAGTTTTGTTTTGAATCATTTGCAAACAGCAGGAAGTAAGCATCATGTAGCTGCACTTTTTCACTTCTGATCTCAACATGTTTCAGTGTTTGTATATTACACTGAACTCACACTAAACGTCGAGGGACTATCTGAGTTGTGTTCCATGGTCTATAAATTCTTCTCAAGATTGATGTCAGATGAAAGATCTAAAGAATGTTAATGTGTGTGTATCATGTAAACTACCAGGACTTGATCTTCTTTCTCTCTCCAGGACTCTCATTTTTGCTTGAATAGTACTGTTGATACTGAGAGATCACTGAGATGTGTCCCATGGTCGGTTGGCTCTATCACAAGTGCTCTTGTGATACTCTTCGAGAAGCTGAAACCACCAAAATAATTTTTGGTTGGTTATGTTTTAAATCAGACAATGTGTGGTCAATGTCTTAGCAGTATCTCTCTTCATAAATATCTTAGCAATGGTCCAATATTGACGCAGACGAGGAAGCGAGGAAGACGAACGACTCGGGCTATGGAGAGAATAAATCTCCCGGGTGCGCTCAGGAACTGAAGCAAACCAGTCTCTACGAACCGCTAGTAGTCTTCGTGCGTAGCTTTGACACCCTAAAAGCTCCCTGCAGCCCAAAACCCAACTGTATCAACTTCCGTGTGTCTGGCTCACAATTGATGCAAATAGCAAACCAGACAGACATCAGATCTGGACCAGATGCCACGTGAAGCTTTCAGGCAATTATCAGTACGTGACACCCACAAAATATGCAACTCGTGGTCCCTGTTCTGCAGTTCTACTTTTATCCTCAAAGCTGTGAGCACATTCTCAATAAATCAGTGTACAGTGTACCAACAAACAAAATCACTCAATCATGTTACGTGTATGCGCATGTAGATTTCGATGGATGGAAGAATAGTCACTTTCGTAACAGAACAGACAGAAGTATGCACTGCTCCATGCTAGTTAACATGCTGGCATGAAGCTGGCGCATGTCTTTTTTGAGAAACAGGATGGAGGGGCTACGCACGCACTCATCACTAGTTACTCAATTTAAATTCCTCTAATTTGACAACTGAGGATTGAATTTGAAACCTCTTCTGAGAGAGAGGAGTATTACTAATAGGCCAGCCCACTAGTTGAAGGTGGTGAAATGTCTGTTCTTGGTTATTGTTGGGGTGGGGGGTAGTAAATGTACTTGAAATAGACGTTTGGTCTATGAGAAATGCTATTTTGACTGGTTGTCTGCAGGCCAAGAGCTGGAAAAAGGAAAAGAAAAAAAAACGAAAAATAGAGAGAGTCATACTTTGGTAGGGGAAAAAACGGTGAAGTTGTTAGAGAGATTTCCAAACGCACTGAAAAGTTATAGAGACGCTGGGTCAGCTCGCAGTGTACTTGGCATGTAGAAAATAAATCATACCATAGAATGCAGATCTAAAGCCTAATCTGTATTTGAACCACAGGGATCCTTTGCAGCTGTTTTCTTTGGCATGTAACTATGGGTCTGTTTGGTTGTCGTAATTGGCCGTAATTCGTAAGTTGTAATTGGTAAAGTCTTTTACAGTTATAAATGAGTTACATGCATGTAAACTTTATGGTGTTTGGTTGGTAATATAAAGTTGTAAGTCGAAAAGTGTATTGTGCTTTACGGTGTTTAGTTGTCATAATGTGTAAGTCGTAAGTGAAAAAGTTGATCACAAAAGTCACTATTTGGTGATTTAAAAAGTTTTAATATTGCAAATAAATATTAAAAATCTTAAATATTAAAAATTTTTAATATTAACATAAAAAATAATAAAAATTTGCATGACCACAAAATTAACTGTAACTGAGCTGTAAGTGAGTAGTAATTGGGTTGCAAGTGAGTGGCAATTGGATTCTGTATGTCTTTTACGAATTACGGTTCAAACAAACGCCGTAGTTGTAACTGGGTTATAAGTCATTTACGAATTAGGACTTTTACGCGAAACAAACGGCCCCTACGAGTTGGCTTAGCTTTTTAGCACACGTGATGGCAGACGCTAGGCCTCTTGACTTGTCATTTAGGCCAACATGCCTACTTTTTTTTCCCCTTAATTGCCAACATGCTCACAATATTTATTATTATTATTATTTTTTTTTATAAAGAATAAAGAGAGCTCAACCATGGTTCACAGTCGCGGTCTCGACCGCCGACTCAACGGGCACTGAGGCGGATCGGTCTCGGCGACTCGGATCGGTATCAGGCGATACGCGTAAAACGCTACATAGAAAACTCAAAAAATTGAGAAAAAATCACGATAAATCTTAAAAAAAAATGTAGACATCCACATTCATGTATCACATGTCTAAAATATATCATCTAGCATACTAAATATAAAGCGGAAGCATAAATACACGCGTCGTCAGTATAAGCATATCAAAATACATGCACAATATAGTAAATTGCACAATTACATTCATAAATACATACTAATGTAGTTATTTCCACATGGAATTGCGATGAAGCACAAAATCATCATAATGCTGAGTCGACCGAGTCAACTCCGATTCTCGGCCGAGTCGGTCTCCTCTGAGTTGAGTCGACCGACTCGTGACTCGGACTCGTCTCGAAGCGGGCCGAGACGGATACGACTCGACCGACTCGTCTCCGACTCAGCCGAGTCCCCGAACCGTGAGCTCAACTGCGCAATGTCATCTTACTCGGATTTGATCGGGCGATCTTGGATGAGCACATTCCTCCAGATCTGACCACAGGCCAACCGCGGTGCTGACATGATAACATATGCAATGTTTTGATTGGATATCATGGACCCAGACATCTTCTCAAAAAGTGCTGTAAAAAAGAAGGATGGACGAAAAGAAAGGAACAAGCCCATGCTAGCTTTTCTCCTGCAATATTTATGATTAAACTCCGTACCTTAACTATTAACTATTTATTTCTACAATAAACAAATTAATAAAGGAATAATCACCACAACCTTTTACAAAAAATTTTTAACTTTTTGGGAGCTGCTGAAAAGCTTTTTGAGAGAGAAAATATACATTAACCAGCTGCTAGCCTTTTCTTTTCTTCCATGCTTGTCTCTTACCTCCGAGCCTTGGGGAAAAAAAATCAAAATCAAATTAAATTACAAAATTTTTAAAATTAATTTCATTATAACTAAGAATATATTACTAGTTTAGAAAATAATATCAATAATCTTCAAATATGTTTCTAGTAAATGAATAGCCTTTCTTTCTCTCTCAGTATCCACATACATACGCGAGTGCACACACATATCTCTTGATTTTGTAAATTGGAAAACAATGAGAAATTTTCTCTTTTCTCTATCTTGATTCTGTAAAAAAAAAAATCAGAAAAATAATTTACTTAGTGTACTATAATTACATACCAGTGACGGAAAGAAGAAGCAATTCACCACATAAAACCAAACATTACGCCCTCACATGTTGGAAAAATAGAGAAAATAACTTCAAAAAAAAACTATTTTGCCCAAAAATAAAAAATTAAACTAAAAACGTTAAAAAAAAGCCTACCTCACAGTCTTCTGACTAAAACGGCAAGCTTTTTGAGCTGCCGGTGGCGGTGACCGCAGCGCCCCCCAAATTCGCCCGCCTCGCGATCCTCTTCAAATTGCAATGCAAGCTCTCGTTCACCAGCTCCCTCACCGCCCTCCTCTCCTCGCTCATCCCCTCCGCCTCCTCCTCCCCTCTCTTCTCGCCGATGAGCGGTGCGCTCACAGCCGGTAACCCCAAGCACCCTTCGCTCACCTGCTTCCCTTTGTCCACCCTCAAGATCTCAAGAATCCTCGACGCTCTCTTCTGAGCTAGCGTGCTCCCGGCGAGCACGAGCTCCAACAAAGCTGATTTTATCCCTAGACTCACCATCAATGGTCTATCTGCATCCGATTTGTGAGCTATCAACATTAAAATGTACGCCGCCTTTTCTTGGCAGCTTGGCGAGTCAATCCAATCGAGCACGTCGATGAGGATCGCGATGCCGTCGCTGGATCGGGTCACCGCTCTCCGGCCATCGTGAGTGGAGACTAGATTGGAGAGTACTGCGAGGACCCGATCCGTTAAGCTCATATCGCCGACGGACGACAAGAGGTGGGGGACGAGGCCGGAGACGACGAGGTGAAGGATGTTGGAGGCGCAGATTGAGAGGTTGAAGAGCGCGCGGAGAGAGTCCTGCTGGGATTGTGATGAGGTTGGAGACTGGAAGGATTTGATCAAGAAGGGGATGGCCCCCGAGGTGCCGATGATAGGTTTGTTGGGGTCGAGGGCGCTGAGGCTGAGGAAGTTGGCGACGATTGCTTCGCAGATCGAGGGGGAGATTTTTGATTTGATTAGGTTCAGCATTTTGTGCACGGCCCCTGCTTTCACTATGGCGGCCTTGTTCCTGTGAAATTAAACAAATCTTCAGAATTAATTAATCAAAAACTGAAATGAATAGTACATTGCAAAGCATTTTGATCAAAATCAAAAGGAAAAAGGAATCAAATTTTTTGTTTTGAGAAAATGAAATTAAAAAAATTTCTAAATTGAGTACAGTAAATTTCCGCGTGTTCCTGTGAAACTGAACAATTCATCAAAATTAATTAGAAACTGAAGCGAATAGTACATCAAAATCAACAGGAAAAAGTATCAAAAAAATTGCATTGAAGCAGAGGAACATGAGCAGATTTCTCACATGTCGTTCCCAATCCGAGATTGAGCAGAGCGTAGAGAGCAGAGATCTGAGACTCGACATCGTCGGAATCGATCATTCCGGTCAGTGGCGGGATCGCACCGAGCATCGCGAGCGTCCCCCTCGCCTCGGTGTCGTCCTTCGCCAGCCTCCGCACCGCCGCCGCAGCCGCCCTCCGCCGCTCACCGCACTCCCACTGAAGCCCCCTCACCGCGCCCTGCAGCTCCTCGAACGCCTCGATCTTCCTCTTCGTCTCAAACTCCGCATCGGAGCTCAGATCAGAATCCGATTCCGAGTCCGAGATCTCCACCTTCAGCAGCTCCGACAACCGATCCGATCCTAGATTCCGCATCGGTCTCTGTTTCGGGGACAATGCGGCGGGGGCGGCGGCGGCGTCTGAATTCTGGCGGCGGCGGCGGCGGCGGGAGGCGGCGCAGCCGCAAGCCACGGCGTCGATTACCTTGCGTCGGAGGACGTCGGCGTAGATCGCCGGCCAGCGACGGGATTTGCCGCCGAGGCGGTGGCATTTCGCCATGTTAGGGTTCAGGATTCTCACATTGCAGAGAGCAGAGCAGAGAGAGAGAGAGAGAGAGAGAGAGAGATTGAGATGAGAATTGGAAATTGGAATCTAGAAGAATAAATTAACAGACAGACAATTTGGGCGAGCTTAGCGAGATGGTCCTTCTGCTCTCTCTCTCTCTCTCTCTCTCCTGTGACGTCTTAAAACAATGCCAGTAGAGAGAATATGACGTCAGTGTATTACGTGGCAGTCAAACAATAAACCTTTCGCATCCTAATGATTCCAGCAACCGCTACAACTTTTTCGTACTGGTATTTGTACTCGCTGATATGTATAATATACTTCTGACAGTGACATTGAGGTTTTCATTCACATAGACCCAACTTATTTCTGTCCCATTTAATTGCGGAATACCGATACATGGTAGTCTTTTTGGCGAACAACAAGAATATGATACGTGTGTACGTAATATAAAAAACGGCAACAAAATATGTCAACAAAAAAAATCAGATAGTTATACGTTCGAGTATTATTTGCAAATCAAATTAGAGTATAGAGCTAAAAATTCAGTATATATACCAAAGAAATTGAGTAATATCACAAATAAATTTTAGATAGCATAACAAAATAAAGTCAAGATTCACTGAAAATACAAATGCAAAATGAAAATAGTGAATTTTGAATATTACTATGACTAAAAGCAAATCAAAATTTACTTGAAAATAATTTTTGTTCGAGTAACAAGAGAATTGATCTTTTTATTTTTTTTTCCTAACTATGAGTATTACAGGATGGGTGTAACAGCCTATTTTATATTATTATTTATTAATTATTACTTCCTCATAATTTTAAGCATCGGTTATAAAGGGAATTTTATAATTCCTCATTCTTAATTTAATACCAATAATAATAAAGATGACCAAAGAATTAATATTTTATTTTTATGAGTTATTTTTTTTTATTTTGGATTTATGGCATAAATTGGAATATATAGAATATATATATATATATATATATATATATATATAGGTATTTTATGCCAACATAATTACGATATTAGAGTATATCTTAGATATTTTAATTTTAGGTATATCTTATAGTATTCCTAAAATTAGTAAATACCTAAACAAATATTATGTATTTGTAAAGCAAATTTTTTATCATTTTTGAGTTAGTGGATGTGTTAGGTGTGCATGGAGAGGTGAGATGAAGGGCTAGGATTAGTTTGATCTTAGATTTGGCCAAGTGGCAACATAGGGGAAGTATTGACTTATTAATAATAGGATTAGTGGGGGTCTTTTTGCAAAAGAGGCAACCCTTACGTTCAGATCTGAGAAGAGTTCTCTCTTCTCTGTAAACAAACTTTCTTCCCCTCACCTGAACCCTAAAGCTCTCCTCCCTCTCAAATCTCTCTCTCTCCACCCACACAACACCCTCTCTCCCTCTCTCACTCTCTCTCTCTCTCTCTTGCACCCCAGCCGAAGCCAGGGGAGGCTGCAGCGGCCGCGCGCCACCAGCACAGGCCGCGCGCAGCCGCGCGGGGCCGCGTCAGGCGGCGCGAAGGCCTGGTTGGGAAGGGGGGGACTTTAGCTAGCTAGAGAAGTGAGAAATTTCAGTTTTGGGGTGGTTTTGAAGGTGAAATCAGAAGCCCTAATTCTGAATTTCAGCCCCAAAAACCTCAATTTTCTGAAGATCAATTGGGTTGAAGGTAAGAATGGTTACCCCACTACTTCATTCCTCTTTTTGAGTTGTTTCCTAAACTAAGAATTTGCCTATGTCTCTTGTTAGGGTTAAGTGAAAAATTTGAACAAGAAGCAAGTGGGAATCCATCTTCTAGGTGAGTAAATTTTTATACTCACTTTGCTTACATGAATTTAAATTAAGTAATTATCATAATGGAATTAAGAGGGAAAATATTCATGAATAATGTAAGGTAATGTGTAAATTAGTTTTCTTTTTATGGGATTGGTGTCATGTTGTTCTATTAGAAAATGGTGACATATTTATGGGATTAGTGTCATGTTTGTTCTCTTTTCATTAGAGTGTGGTGACATAAGTGGTTATGTTATATCCTATGTTTATGAACACTAAGCCACTAATTACGACACTTACGCGGTCCGTATGAATCATAGTTATATGAAATACTATGGCATTACTTATAAAATACCATGTGGAGTATATGGTTTATATGTGAATATGTTGATTTTGTGATCTATATCAAAATATGATAATTGAGTAACTTTTGTAATAGTATATTTTGATATACAATATGTGTGGTGTGTGGATGGTAGTAACTATACTTAGTATGTCGATTTGCTATGTTTGTCATTTAAGAGGAGGAAGGGGCCGGGCGGGAGCCGTAGGAGGGGGAGACGGTGAGTAATGTAGTGCATATTTGTTTACAACTATAAGGAGGAAGGGGCCGGGCCGGAGCCGGTAGGTGGAAGAAGACGGGGGTCATGGGAATCACGTTTATACATTATATGAATATGTATGCTTATTTCTTATACTATATATATGAGTCATTGTTGCACTCCTAGGAGGAAGGGGCCGGGCGGGAGCCGGTAGGTGGGAGAAGACGGGGAAAAATTAGTACCCTATAATTAGCGTGATGTGTGAATGTGCCCTAGTAAGTAATAGAAGTATTGTGTTATCGGTAAGTGTTTGGAAAGTGACAATATATAATCAAGGTTTGGGCAAGGTAGGAACATGTGTATAGGGACTTTCTTGAGAGGGATCAAGTAATGATCTCACTCTAGTAAATACTTTGAGGGAACTTTTACTAATCATAAAGAAAGCCTAGCAATTATGACTTGTAAATATTAAATTGGGTAAGGAAGTAGCTATATTCATGTAAGGTTTCCTTGGACTCCACAAGGTATGTTGTGGTAATATATCATGTTGCTATTCATAAGTGTTTATAAAATTTACTCGCTGAGCCGTCGAGCTCATTCCTTTCATTTTCTCCCTTTTTTTCAGGTCTGGATAAAGGTAAGGGTATACTGTAGCATGGAGTAGTTATGAGCAGGATGGCATATATCTATAACTATTGTTTTGTTCACTATGTGTATATAAGTATGTTTTATTTCCGCATGTCATAGTTAAATGTATCTTGATGCTACTATCATATGTAACCCTCTTCTTGTAATAGTTGTAACTTGAACTTGTGATGCTTGGGATGTTTGTAAATATGAGAATGAATATCATGTTGGTAGTATTATGTGGTTAATGGATGCCTTAATGGTTATGTAAGAGAATGTATGGTATAAGTATATTGTGGGGACTTCTCTACGGTTGTAATGTGGTGCTAGTGCGATCTTCCATATCTTGTTATAAGTAGGCCATATGGCTGAAATCCTTTATGGACATAAGTAGGCCTTGGAGCCGAAATTGATATTTTTGTATGTGGAAAAAAGTAAAATTTTAGAGGAAATGCTGCCGAAATTTTCTAGATTTTGAATCAAAGAAGAGATTTGAGAATAACTCCTTGTTGTGGAGCTAATCTTACTTATTAGAAGCTGGGACCGTTACAGTTGGTATCAGAGCGTGGTTTAGGCAAGGTTAGCCTAGATAGATGTAGCATACAGGACTGGCTAGGTAAGCATGTGAAATCTGTATGTATGTTTGGGTAAGATAGAAAGGGGTATAGGAGTGATAGTAGAATCTTAGGGTATTTTGACCCCGAAAGGTATGATATTTAATTGTTCTCTACGTTTGAATTTGGGTACCCGCATACCTTAATTCAAATGGATCCTGCAAGGGGTGCGGGCCCTTCTGTGTGGAGTTTTAGTGGTATGGGACACTGCAAATGAGAGAACAATTAAAATATCACACAAGACAGGGTTAAACCTATTGGCAGAGTAGTTCCACCCAAAGGAAAATTATGAAGATCGGCATGGTTAAAGAAGTGATAATTTTCTATCATGTATTGTTATATATTCATGCAAGTTATTATTTTGGGAAGAATTGGAAGACAAATTGTCTAATGTAAATCTCTTACTTATACAGATGGGAGATTCAGAGATGACGGGATCGTCATCCGGCAGTCCGGGGTCGGAAAGTTTGAGTTGGATTGCGGACCACATGGATTGGGATTTTGAGTCCGATGAGACCAATCCAGCTATCATTTTGAAAAGTCCCCCAGACAGTAAAGATACGGGGGTTCGCTTGGAACAAGATAATAAAGATGAAATCAGTGAGGCAGAAAGTGCCATAAGGAATGCACCAACAACTGTGGACCTGGGAGCCCTGCCTAACAATGAGATGAATCCTGAAGGAAGGATTTTCTTTGGAGGTATTTGGTGGGACTCCAGTTGGGTAGAAGACATGGATCTTTACGATGATCATGAGAATTGGAGATGTGAATATGATACTATCCTAGAGGAAGAAGAAGAGGATCCTGAAGAGGTAGATCCAGAAGAGGATGATCCTGAGGATTTAAATCAAGAAGAAGAAGAAGAGGAAGACATTAAGGAAGATGAATCTGGAGGAGACAACAGGGAGGAAAGCTCCTCGGGTTCTAACATAACCCCATGATAGAAGTCTAGATGGGTGACATTTTTGTTTTTGGAAAAAATGAATGTTGACTCACATAAGTGGATATATTTTTTTTTTGGTAAAGAAAGTGGTTGTCAATAGCTATATGTATGAACAATGTATCCCTTTATGACTGCAATTGTATGTTTTGAAAGAATGTAGTCATGCTAATGTAAATGTTGCCATGAAAACATTTTGTGCATAAATGAAATCAGTGTTTTGTTTTTGAGCTATTCTACTTGTTATTATTGAATTGCCATTGATTAAGTTCGACTATTCTTCTAGGTATTAAATGGACTTAAATTTTCCTCCACCCGAGGCCAACTCGGAGGGCGACGTCCCATTGCACAGTGCAATCGGGAGCGTCCATCCCCCAACAAGTCAAGAATTCCTAAGTGAACAATCTAATGCCAATCGGAGAATTCCAGACAGAATACCAGATTGGTTGTTGCAACTAGCAAATGTTAACAACCCTCGCAGAGCCCTTGAACAATTTCAAAAGTTAAATCCACCAGCTTTTAAAGGAGGAGTTGATCCGATACAAGCTGAAGAATGGCTCCGTCAAATTGAGAAAATACTTGATGTTATGGAGTGCACGGATAATCAACGGGTATCTTTCACCTCCTTTATGTTCCAAGGAGAAGCTGAGCGCTGGTGGGAGATGATTAAAGGAGGGGCTAAGACCATGGGGAAAGATATTTCTTGAAACTTTTTAGTTAAAAAGTTCAATGAAAAATATATACCGGGAGTGGTGAAGGACAGACTCACGATGGAATTCCAAGACCTAAAGCAGGACCAGTTGACTGTGAGTCAATATGAAGCCAAATTCACCCAACTGTCTAGATATGCGGAGAAATTGGTGTCTGAAGAGGAAGATAGAGCAAAAAGATTTGTTAGGGGCTTGAGGCCTGAAATCAGGAGTAAACTGATTCCTTTCCAATTGCAGATCTATGGCCAAACTGTAGAGAAGGCCCTAGAAATTGAAAGAGACATGCAGGAGAGCCAGGAGGCAAGGACCAGGGAACTGCCTTTTATGAAGCGCCCCCGGTATGCTAATGCGCCAAACTTTGGAACTCATCCGGTGAGGTCCGACAGAGGTACCGGATCTTCCTTTATGCCCGCCCAAGGGACCAGGGGGAACTCATGGCCCAAGATAGGGGATTTTCCCATTCAGAGTTACCAATGCCATCTCCACGCTCCAACTTTGCGGGAAGCCAATGGTGTCCAAGGTGCAATCGAAGTCACGCTGGCAGTTGCTCTGTTGGTAAGCAATGTTTTGCTTGTGGCAAAATGGGTCATATGAGGAGAGACTGCCCAACCTGCATGGATATCCAGGAGCTAGTAGGGGAACAGGGAGACCGACCATGGGCATTGCCCCAACAGCAGGAGGACAAGCTACCGCCTTTCGGCAACCTGTCAACAGGACTCGCTCAGTCACGACGCAAGTATCGGTACAACAACCCAGAGTTCAAGGAAGAATGAATGCAATAACTCCACAGGAAGCTAGGGCATCTAATGCAGTGGTGGAAGGTACCGTCTGTGTATCTAAAAATATTGCTCGAGTGTTATTTGACCCTGGTGCTACCCACTCATTTATTTCTTCATCATTTGCTGCAATGATTAACAAGAACCCTGAACCTATGAACTATCAACTAGTGGTGTCAACCCCAGTAGGCGCAAGTGTGACCACTAGTGAATACTATAAGGAATGTAAAATCATTATAGGAGAAATGAAAACACATGCAGACTTGATTAAATTAGGAGAGATGGAATTTGACATCATCCTGGGAATGGATTGGTTGTCAACATATCGAGCTCATGTAGATTGTCACCAGAAGAGAATAATATTTAAGTTAGAAGGAGCTCCAGAAAGAGTCTATGAAGGGATGAAGGGTAAGATTTGCACTCCAATCATTTCAGCTGTGAAGGCCACTAGGCTATTAAAATAAGGGTGTCAAGGATTCCTGGCAGCTGTTATTAGTGAAGACAAGATAATGAAAGTTGAAAACACTGAAGTTGTGAAGGATTATCTTGATGTATTTCAAGAGGATCTACCGGTTTGCCCCCAGATAGGGAAGTAGATTTTTCCATTAATCTTCTACCAGGAATAAGTCCCATATCCAAGGCACCCTATAGAATGGCGCCCGCAGAAATGAAAGAATTGAAGGACCAGCTGCAAGAGTTACTAAGTCTGGGATTTATTCGGCCGAGTGTGTCACCTTGGGGTGCTTCTGTGTTATTTGTTAAGAAGAAAGATGGGAGCATGAGGCTGTGTATAGACTACCGTGAGTTGAACAAGGTCACTATCAAGAATCGGTATCCACTGCCAAGGATTGATGATCTTTTTGACCAACTTCAGGGTGCCAGTATATTTTCCAGAATAGATCTGAGATCTGGATACCATCAATTAAAAATTAAGCCGGAAGATGTTTCTAAGACAGCCTTTCGGACTAGATATGGTCACTATGAGTTTTTAGTGATGCCATTTGGTTTGACCAACGCTCCAGCAGCTTTTATGGATCTGATGAATAGGATCTTCCAACCATACCTAGATCAATTTGTGGTGGTCTTTATAGATGACATTCTAATCTACTCTAAAAGCAAAGAAGAGCATGAAAGTCATTTAAGAGTAGTTTTACAATTATTGAGAGAGAACCAACTCTATGCAAAACTTAAAAGTGTGAATTCTGGCTGGATAAAGTTGGATTCTTGGGTCACATCATAAGTAAGGAAGGAATATCAGTGGATCCTTCGAAGATCGAAGCGATTAAAGAGTGGCCTCGACCTACCAATGTCACCGAAGTGCGGAGTTTTCTGGGACTGGCTGGGTATTACCGGAGATTTGTGGAGGGATTCTCCAAAATAGCAGCATCCTTGTCACAATTAACCAAGAAGGGACTCAAATTCCATTGGGGAGAAAATCAAGAAAGAAGTTTTCAAGAATTAAAGGATAAACTAACATCGGCCCCAGTCCTAGCCATGCCTACTGGAACTGAAGGCTATGTTATTTACAGTGATGCGTCAAAGTCAGGGCTAGGGTGTGTGTTAATGCAGCATGGCAGGGTAATTGCATATGCTTCTAGACAACTAAGGAACCATGAGAAGAATTATCCTACACATGATCTTGAGCTAGCCGCAGTCATCTTTGCTTTGAAAATATGGCGACATTACCTGTATGGGGTATCATGTGATATATATACAGATCATAAGAGTCTAAAGTATATCTTTACCCAAAAGGAGCTGAATATGCGACAAAGAAGATGGTTGGAATTAATGAAAGACTACGACTTGGCTATTCATTACCACCCCGGAAAGGCCAATGTGGTAGTAGATGCCCTTAGTAGGAAGTCTGGAGGATCCGTAGCAGTGTTACTAACACAACGGGATGACCTATTAAAAGACATAGAGGGGATGCAATTGGAGATCTTAGTAAAGGAAACTCGAGAAGAGGTGGTACAGGTAAATCAGGTGAGCATTGATTTTGACCTCCATAAAGAGATAAAAGAAGCTCAACTAAAAGATGATCAAGTAATTAGAATTGTGGAAGGAGTGCAAAGGGGTGAAGCTCAAGATTATTCCATTGTTAAGGACTTGCTAAGAAAGGGAGGCCGAATCTATATACCTTCAGATTTTAAGCTCAAAGAGCGAATTATGACTGAAGCACATTGCACTCCTTACACTGCACATCCGGGAGCAACCAAGATGTATCAAGATCTACGATCAAATTTTTGGTGGGAAGGAATGAAAAAGGATATAGCTAAATTTGTACAAAGATGTCTGATATGCCAACAAGTCAAAGCGGAACACAAAAAACCCCCGGGACTCCTTATGCCGTTGTAAATTCCTGAATGGAAGTGGAGCAACATTACTATGGATTTTGTTACAGGACTTCCCAAATCCCCTCAAGGATATGATGCCATATGGGTGATAGTAGACCGACTCACAAAGTCCGCCCATTTCTTACCCATTCGAATAAACTATTTAATGGACAGATTAGCCCAAATCTACCTCCAAGAAATAATCAGAATTCACGGAGTACCTGAGACTATTGTGTCAGATCGGGACCCCCGATTCCAGTCAAGACTATGGATCAGCCTATCCCAGGCTCTGGGCACTAAACTACATCCAAGTACAGCTGCTCATCCGCAACCGACGGACAATCAGAAAGAACTATACAAATACTTGAAGATATGCTGAGAGCATGTGTATTGAATTTCGGAGGTAATTGGGAAAAATACCTACCATTGGCAGAGTTTGCATACAACAATAGTTATCAATCTACTATTGAAATGCCGTCATTTGAAGCCTTGTACGGCAGGAAGTGTAGATCTCCGATTTGTTGGGAGGAGATGGGAGACCGAACATTATTCGGAGCAGAGATAGTGGTAGATACAACAGAGAAAATTCGGATAATTAGGAAGAGGATGAAGGCGGCCCAAAGTAGACAGAAGACATATGCAGATCGGCGCCGAAGACCCTTGGAATTTGCTGAAGGCGACAAAGTTTTCTTGAAGATATCACCATTGAGAGGAGTGATATGGGTTGGTAAACGGACTAAGTTAGACCCCCGTTACATCGGTCCTTTTGAAATATTGGAAAGAATTGGACCTCTGGCTTACCGGTTAGCATTACCACCAGAAATGGAGAAGATGCATAATGTATTTCATGTGTCACAATTAAGGAAATACATACCAGACCCCAGTCATGTTCTTAGTTACTCACCACTACAACTCCAAGAAGATTTATCATATACGGTGGAGCCAGTGCAAGTCTTAGACCGTAAAGAGAAGGTTTTGCGGAACAAAACTATTCCGTTAGTAAAGGTATTATGGAGAAGCCAGGAAATCGAAGAGACTACCTGGGAACCAGAGGAGGATATGTGATTTACCTATCCACAACTTTTTCAAGGTACGTCGAGCTTCGGGGCCGAAGCTTCCCTAAGGGGGGTAGAAATGTAACAGCCTATTTTTATTATTTATTATTTATTAATTATTACTTCCTTATAATTTTAAGCATCAGTTATAAAGGGAATTTTATAATTCCTCATTCTTAATTTAATACCAATAATAATAAAGATGACCAAAGAATTAATATTTTATTTTTATGAGTTTTTTTTATTTTTGGATTTATGGCATAAATTGGAATATATAGAATATATATATATAGGTATTTTATGCCAACATAATTACGATATTAGAGTATATCTTAGATATTTCAATTTTAGGTATATCTTATAGTATTCCTAAAATTAGTAAATACCTAAACAAATACTATGTATTTGTAAAGCAAATTTTTTTATCATTTTTGAGTTAGTGGATGTGTTAGGTGTGCATGGAGAGGTGAGATGTAGGGTTAGGATTAGTTTGATCTTAGATTTGGCCAAGTGGCAACATAGGGGAAGTATTGACTTATTAATAATAGGATTAGTGGGGGTCTTTTTGCAAAAGAGGCAACCCTTACGTTCAGATCTGAGAAGAGTTCTCTCTTCTCTGTAAACAAACTTTCTTCCCCTCACCTGAACCCTAAAGCTCTCCTCCCTCTCAAATTCTCTCTCTCTCCACCCACATAACACCCTCTCTCCCTCTCTCACTCTCTCTCTCTCTCTCTCTTGCACCCCAGCCGAAGCTAGGGGAGGCTGCAGCGGCCGCGCGCCACCAGCACAGGTCGCGCACAGCCGCGGGGGGCCGCGGGGGCCGCGGGGGGGCGGCGCACAGCCGCGCAGGGCGGCGTCAGGCGGCGCAAAGGCCTGGTTTGAGAGGGGGGACTTTAGCTAGCTAGAGAAGTGAGAAATTTCAGTTTTGGGGTGGTTTTGAAGGTGAAATCAGAAGCCCTGTTTTCCTTTATGTTTGCAAAAGGGGAAAACTTACAAAAAAAAAAGAGAGTTTGAGGAGCTAAATTACAAGTATTCTTAAAAAAAAGATTACAAGTAGATCTCCTCAGAGATTCTGGGAAAATGTACCGATAGGAGTCTGGTCAGCGCGCGACCACTTTATCCCTTTGACGATGCGAGCGATAAGATTCCCTTCTCGCCTGGTTCCGGGAATCAGAGAACAGAGGATTGGTAGAACCCTCTTGCTACTTCTCAAAACCGCCTTCTGTGAGGAATTCCTTCTCGCCTGGTTCCGGAGATTCCTTGAGGAAAAGAGGTTGCTAGGGTATCGCCACCCTGAAAGGAGAAGTATTTCTCTTGAAAGGTCTCTGAATTAGAGAACGCACGGTGCGTTATGAAGAAGTCCGATTCTCCTGATCAGCAGAGGATTGATTTGGGAGCAGAAGCCCACTTTGATTGATCGCCGATCTCTGGAAGCCTCCTCCCCTTGTGCCCCTGGCGGGCTATTTATAGGGAGAGCAAGGGTATAGTCGTCCCCTTGAAGATATGGAAACAGATTGAACCGAATCTGTTTGAATCTGAAAAGTAGCCTTGCTGCGAGGCTAAGATAGCTTCTGCGGAGCTAGAAAATGGCAAGTCGGTTGATCTTTCCGATTTGTTTCGATCCTTTCCATATCGTTGGAGGATTTTCTCTGATCCTCTTACTCGTTTCCAAGAGAGTCAAGAAATTGCGGCAATCACCTGCCATATTTGAATTCTAATTGGATTTGATCAGATTGGATCCGATCTCATCAGGAGATTTGATTGGTCAAAGGTTGACAATAGAGCTGCCCGCTTTGAAGCTCATAGCGGAGCTAGAGGTAACTCTTGGCGAGGTCCGAAAAGAGGCTTTTCGGCGAAGCTATCAGTTAGCTTCCTGGCGATGCTCTGGATGATGCTAGCCTCTCAAACGAGGCTATCTCCTTGGGCTAATGTAATGCTAAATGCTAGCATCTTAGACCTGCTGAGGTCTGTTTAGAAACAATCCGGGTTCACTGTTCTGCTTGCTGGATCAGTGGAGTCCGAGCTGCTTCCTTGTCCCTTGGAGGTGGGTGAAACTGGTCTTCAGCTTGTCTGTCCCTTGTCTTTTATAAATGTCAACAAGTTTAGACATCGTTCGGACCAATGAGAATCTTGTCTTTTTTAAGTGTCAACAAGACCCCCTTCAAAGTTTTCGAGAGTCTGCAATAGCTCAGACTCCGAAACACTTTGAACTGCTGTGATAGTATGTGGAGTATGAACGTCTCCATGATGGTTGAGTTCAGCTTCGCCTTCAATCCTGCTTTGGGATGAATTCGCCGAGGAATTGCACTGGTTCGCGAGTAGCTTCGCGTCGGGGTAGCTCCGCATCTGGGCTTCCAAGAAATAAGTTCGCTTTGGAACTCCTGTTGCCTTTTCAAAGCCAACTGCCGTGGGGCGGTTACGAGGAGGATCATTCCTTCTTTCGCGCCAATCGAGGGAGATGTTCTCCGATTTGCACGTTTCCAAGGGAGGATACTCCCTTTCTTCAAGGCGCCATAAGTGCCTTTTATGAGGGAGACGTTTTCTCCCTTTGCACGGTTCCAAGGGAAAACCGTCCCTTCCATCAAGGCGCAATAAATGCCTTGAATGCGCTCGTGCTTCCACGCTTGGGGTGAGAGTGCTCAGGCCATGGGGCCTATAAATAGGACACTTGAGGTCCTCTGAAGAGAAATGTTTTGCCTTCCTTCTCTTCTCTTGGTTGTGAGAGATACTCAGATCTCTGAATTAGTGGGAAAGCCCACTCTGGTTGTCTAACCGGCCAAGGACCAGTAAGTCTTGATCGTTCAACGACTTTACCGATTTTAGGGGATTCATCTCCCTTTGACAGCTGCTTCAGGGATTAGCTTCCCTTGATCTTCATCTTGCACTTGGCTGATCTGCAGAGAAGAATTTTGGCATAGCTTCCCAGTGAAGCTATCATTCTGACTTGATCACAGAAAGATCATTGCAAGTTGAGTCCGCTACACAGGCAGAACTTAGGACTTGGTCTCTTCAAAGGTTGAGCCAGTCTTGCCATATTGGTGAATGTTGAGACTGTGTCTGACTTTGCCATAGAGGTGAGGCTAGGACTTGGCGTTTGCTGAGCTAGTCCATTAGTTGCTGTGCAGGCAGAGCTTGTCCTCTGCTGAAGTCGGATTGCTTTGCCGCCCAAGAATCTGACTTAATATCTTTGCGGCTTTTTCTGTGCTTGACTGTTAACTTGCTCCAATTTGCCTTGCAGTGAGCTATGTTTGCCAGTCTGGTAACTTGATGGAAGAAACCATGAAATTGCCTTATGCTTCCCCGGTTGAAGCTTTACTTTTAAGCAGGAGGAACAATTCGGGGCAGCGGATGCGCGTCCCAGGGGCTGTTGGCAGCCTCTTATCCGAGATGATTCGTTCTGAGGTGAGGCTGGCCGTCGCCTTTATCGGAGAGGATCCGCTTCAAGATAATGGGCGTCGCCTGTGGGATCGCCAGCATCATTGCCGACTTTCAACTTTGGTGGCCTTTGGGGGTGATCCACTTCAGGAAAACGGATATCGCGCCTGTTAGATTACTGGTACCACTGCCAATTCCCATTATACGTGATCTATCGTGTTGGCGGCGATAGGTTTTTATTGCCAGGCTTCAACAAAAATGGCCTAGCAAGATCTGCCATTTTTGTGGAGAAAAATGACAATGTCCTTGCGGCACCACTGATTATGGTCTTATGCAGGAGGAAGGCCCTTCCTGTCCCGTTGGTCTGGCCTGGGAGCAGATAAAACCGCTTGTATGCCTTTTATGCAAATGACCTTGTTAGGCAACTTGGTGTGTTATATAAAACACAACTTTGATGTAATATCAAATGTACCCTTTCTATCAATGAAAGTTCATCTCTTGTTCATTTGATTTTTGCTTGCTTTCATTGGGAGTTCGGCCATTGCTGGGCTGGACTGTGTGCGAAGCTAAGGACATAGTCTTTCCTTCGAATGATCTTCGCGAGACTGGTGTGTACCGCGAGCAGCACGCTTTTTAGAGGGCTAAGGTAGGCCTCTCGGCGAAGCCCTTGAAGGACTGTGCGAAGTCCGCACTTTTGCACTAGTGCGAAGTTTAACTCTTAGTAGAGTTGAACCGGCGCTTCTCGGGAAGGCGCTTCGGGCGCTGTTTCGAATTAATTCGAAACGGCGGCATGGGCCCTTTTTCGAGGCCTCGTTTCAGGCGCTGATTGGCCTATAAAAGCCCGATCGGGCTGAACATGGAAAAGATCTCCTTTTTTCAGAGAAATTTCTGTCTTTTCCTCTCCTTCTTCCTCCTTTACTTCAGAGTACTTCGAGAACTTTTGCAGTTCTTAGTGGCGCCCAAAAGACGAGCGGGTAAGGAAGCAGCGACTTCTGCGGCGGAGGGCCTTCCTCCTCCGGTCATCGAGCGACCAGTCACCGGTAAGGAATTTTCCTGTCTGATTGGAGACCGAGGTCTCTTTTCCTTTGGAGCCAGCCATTTGGCTATTTAGGACGATCGAATGGGATCTATCCTCATTAGGGAACTCATTTCCCTAAACTTCCCTATTTTCCTTGCACCAGGGAAATAAGAACTGAACAGTTCTTCTTTTAGGCTTCCGTAGGAAGCCATTGCTTGGGCAGTCTCCATCCTGTTGAGGAACAGGATATGGGTCTGTTCCTTCAGTCGTGGCCACGAAGGACGACTGTCGACCATGATGTCCTTTTGATGACGTCAGCCCTTAGGGCTATGCCACTTCCTGCTTTAAGCGAAGTTGGCGCTTTGGATATTTTCTGCAAAGATGCAGTCTTATCCATGAAGTGAAGCTTTTTCAAAGCTATCGCCTTGCAGGCCCTGCTTGCTGGGCGAGGCTATGCCTTAGTGAATTTTTATGCTTTCGCATCCACTTGATTGGTGAACTAATCATAGCTCATTTCTGTTTTTGCAGTACATTACGCCTCCGGCCTCCAGAACAGTCTGTTCGGTCTAGCCAGTCGAGCAGGCGGAAACATCAGCCTGCAATTCTATGGGCAGGCTTCATTGTTCAGCGAGCCGAGCTCCCTTGTACGGGATACGCTCATCCAGGACGGTCGTCCGCAGGCCATGCGGAGCATCTTGACTACGGCTCCGCTTGAAGATATCGACCGTCAGGCTTACAGAAAGCCTGACTTCATGTTCGGGGATGCTGCACCTGATCCCGATCGCCAGCTGCAGCCGGTGAGGGCCAGTGGATCTTCCAGTTGGACGGCGAGAGATTCTATCTCCCGTCCACTAAGCGGCATTTTGCTTTGTCTTCTTTCGCGAGCGTGACTCAGGCTCGGAAGATGGCGTGGGGCGTGAGCCTAAATGCCGAGTCTGTAAGTGTCGGGAGGTTGACATTCCAGTCCGGCTATTCGAGGGCGGGCCATCCTCGTAGCATAATGGGGCTATACCCTGGGAAGGTATCGCGGGACCTTCCAGTAGGAGAGAACCCAGCTGCGGCGCCGACCTTTGGCGCTCAGTTCTGCGAAGTTGACGGGAACTACCCTGCCACCAATTTCAGGACTCCCGGTTGGGTCCACCCTCCTAGGTCGTGGTGGGCGGAGTTGACCAACTATATCCTCACTCATTTTGAGGGGACTTAGAGAGGTTAAACCTCCATGAGGCCGTCAGGGCGACCTGCTACGACATTGAGATGAAAGTGGCGTGCTTCTACGCCATCCTTGAGTTGTACTGCCCGGCCTCGGGGACTTTCTTCACCCCGGTTGGTGAGTTGGGCATGGCCCTGCACGAGATGCGGGAGATCTCTGCTTTGCCCTTCGGGTCTCTTCGTACGAAGAGTACTTTCCCTGTGAGGCGGAGTTGGCTCTCCTGGAGAAGCAAGAGCCTGCTTTGCTTGAGACATATCGGGAATTGATGTGCCACTTGCACATTTGTTCCAGCATCCACGCTGGTGGCAAGGGTAGCTCGAAGAGCTTGAAGAGCTGGGGAACTACTTGTTCCCGGATATGACTAGTGCGCCTGAGGCAGCTTATTACGGAGTTGCTGAAGAAGACATCTTGGCAAGGATGGAGGTGCATGCTGAAAAGGACATCGTCGTGGCAGAAGATGATGGTTCTTTCGGGAAGGGTGATGTTCTTCGGAGCTTTCACCATCAGGCCCGTCGGCCTATGTCTCGCAAGGCGTTGCTGGCCGGCTTCTTAACCATCTGGTTAAAGAAGTGTGTCGTGCCTTCTTCTTCGGGTGACATCGTCCACCCGAATGTGCTGCTGCCTGCCGTCCGCTTGGTCCATGGCCACCGTCTGGGTCTTCTTCCGGCCATGGTGTGTTGTATTCAGAGGGGCCTTCGTGCACTGACGGAGGCTTTCTGCAGGCCAATGGCGTCAAGGCGAGGGAAGGGTGCCGTCCTGCCTTGTGACGGACCCAATCCTAGGGTAGGTTTACCATACACCTACTTGATGGCGTGGTTCGCCTTGCACTGCCCCAGTTTGATTGGAGCTGGGGAAGACCCTCCGCAGGGTGTTCAAACGGCGCTTCTCCGTCGCTTTGAAGGCCGTTCGTGGCAGAAAACTTATGTGGCCGAGGCCCGTAAGTTAGTGCGTCGTTATGACGCTTATAGCCTGTTCCGTTGTTTTCCTCGCCTGCGGGGTGCAGGATACAACGAGGAATTCCATGATGTGGAGTCAGGTCGGTCTCCTATGAGTCGGGGTGTTTTCGAGTGGCTGGTCTGTATCCGGCCCTCGCATTTGCTGTACAGGAGTGGGGATACCTGCTACCTGGAGCCCTACGTCCCGAGCCGGTTTGCCCGCCAATTTGGGTATGACCAATTGTATGTGGGCAACCCCAATCCGGACCTGGCTTTCATAGGGAGCCTCATTGATGGGGCTCGTGCTTGGCGGTTCTTCACCGCGGATGGCACTGGAGCGTGGCTACGCACGCCGCTGAGGGATCCCGGCCTTTGGACGACCCTGTGTTTCTGCCAATGGTATGCAGCTTCGAACTCCACACCTGCTGGGTTTAATGCCAACCGTTCGGGTGTGAAGTTAATTTCTCATCGGATGAGGCAGAAGGCTTCTGATAAGAAGGAGGGCAAACGAGTCCGTGTTCCTGGCATAGAGGAGTTCATTGCTGCAGATGACAGCGAGGCTTCTGATGCGGGGAGCCCTCGCTTTGAGGCAGAGACGAGGGCTGATGCCCATGAAGCCGATACTCGTGAAGCCGGTTCTGGTGTAGTGGGGACAGCTCCCCCACGACATGTGGAAGAAGTGGAAGAAGAGGATTCTGATGTCCACTTCAAGAGGAAACGTGGGAGTGGATCCCGTAGGAAGTCATTGGCGAAGAAGCCCCGTCGCCATGCTCCTACAATTGTGGTAGAGGGCGAACCCTCTACTGCGCTTCCTTCTGCTGCTCCATTAGTGGCTGAGCCGTCGGTTGCTGAACCGACTACTGGTAAGATTGGCCCCATCTAATATGCCTTCAGCGCACTTTAAATAACTCATCATTTGCTTTTTGTTGCAGGAGCTGAGGCCGTTGGAGAGCAAGGGGAACACTACGATCCCCTGTTCACCTATAGGGCTGCAGCCAGCTCTTCCGCTCACTCGCAAGAGTCTGGGAGTGGCGCAGCTGATGTCGGTCCTTCGGGTGTTGGGACCTCCAAAGGAAGTCCTGTGGAATCAAGCTCTGTTGAGTGGTCTGCAGGGGACTCGGCAGGCGAGAGCGGGCCGGCCATTTACGTCGAGTCTGGTAAGAACTTTCCGATGGGACCCTTGGATTCCGATGTGGCTGACGAGGTGACATCGGCCTTCGGTATGACTACGATCTCTTGGTCTTCGCCTGTTTGCTGCGTCTCCTTTTTGACCTTGGTTTTGTTGCAGGTATTCGTCCCCAAGGTGCATCAGCTTCGAAGGAAGCGGAGGGTCCTCCTAAGAGGTTAGAGGGCGAGTCGAGTGCTTCGACCGCGGCGGATGCTGCTGTGTTGGACGCGCTGTATGGCGGACTCCCCTCTTATCAGCCCATGACAACTGAGAGGTCGGGGGTTGTGGAGACGACAGTCCCACAGATGCCTTTACTCCCGAGTGAGATGCCGGCGAGTATGGAGTTGAGGGTGATCACCAGCCCTACCTCCCCAACTCAGGTGGTTGAGCCTGTTGCTCCAGAGGTGGTTGCCAGTCCTACCTCCGCGGTGGCTGACGTGCTGGTGTCGCTGAGGACTCCGCCGAGGTCACCTTTGGTTTGTCCTGCTGCTGCCGATGTTCCCGCTTCTTCTTCTGCGGCGGTGTCGACTAGGATGGTAGATTGCTCCGAGGTTGTCTCAAGGGTTGATGAAGCTGAGAATGACTTCATCGGTAATCTGGTCGACAGCTTCTATAACAGTTTGGAGCAGACTATCAGTCTAGTCTTGAAGGGCTCGCCTGTGCCATTCTCGAAGCTGAAGATGGTCCTCTCCCGTGGCATTGAGTGTATCCGGGACTTTGAGGGGTATCACCAGGCTTCTGCTCTGGAACTCCTGGTGGATAACCTTGAGAAGGACGTAGAGGAGTGGCGCCATCTCCATCGTTCCGACCCGGCGTCTTTAGCTGATGAGCGGCTCACACATCTTGTCGCGCAAAGGCGCGAAGCTCGGCTTGCTGCTCAAGAGGCCGCTGAGGCTATCTCCTCTGACTTGAAGTCCTTGGAGACAGAGCAAGTAGAGGTTGGGAGTGCAATTGACGCTTCCACCAGTGCTCTTCTTGATGCCGAAGATAAGATTAGGATGGCCGAGGAGATGATCAGGAAAGCAAATCTCCTCTTATCCAAGGCTACACCGGTGCGTCTTGAAGAGACTGCGCGGCTTGAGCAGCTTAGGGCTCAAAGCGAGGAATTAGCACGGCGGGAGTCGTCACAGAGGGCGACTTTGGCGGAGGTTGAAGCTCGTCTGGCTCAAGCGGTGGATTTCAATGAGGCTGAGCTGAGATCACAGGCGCTGGCCCAGGCTGCTGATGACAGGAGGACGAGGCTAGCTTCGCTCGGAGATCGGATCCGATCTTATCATGTACGCCTATAGGCTCCTCCATGTATCCATCCTTTTGGAATTTAATAAAAATTCTTTCTTTTGTCGTCTTTGTTTGTTTGGATAATGAGGTATGGCTGTCTGTTGGTTCAGAGGTCGCAATGACATAACCGAATGGGACGTCGCCAGTCTCGAGGTCAGCCCTTTGCGGGGCTAGAGTGAAGATACTTGCCTTTTGTAAATGTCAGCAAGTATGAGGCCTGTCTTTTGTAAATGTCAACAGGGCTCGAGATTGAGACTTAGCTGTCTGTTGGTTCAGAGGTCGCAATGACATAACCAATTGAGACGCCACTAAGCTCAATGGTAGATGAAACTTGGCTATCTGCCAGTTCAGAGGTCGCAATGACATAACTGGTTGAGAAGCCACCAAGCTCAAAATAGGTGATACTTGTCTTTTGTAGATGTCAACAAGTATCGAGACCTGTCTTTTGTAAATGTCAACAGGACTCAAGATTGAGACTTAGCTGTCTGCTGGTTCAGAGGTCGCAATGACGTAACCAATTGAGACGCCACTAAGCTCAATGGTAGATGAAACTTGGCTATCTGCCAGTTCAGAGGTCGCAATGACATAACTGGTTGAGAAGCCACCAAGCTCAAAATAGGTGATACTTGTCTTTTGTAGATGTCAACAAGTATCGAGACCTGTCTTTTGTAATTTCAACAGGACTCAAGATTGAGACTTAGCTGTCTGCTGTTCAGAGGTCGAAATGACGTAACCAATTGAGACGCCGCTAAGCTCAATGTTAGATGAGGCTTGGTTATCTGCCAGTTCAGAGGTCGCAATGACATAACTGGTTGAGAAGCCACCAAGCTTCAGAATAGGTGATACTTGTCTTTGTAAATGTCAACAAGTATCGAGACCTGTCTTTGTAAATATCAACAGGACTCAAGATTGAGACTTAGCTGTCTGCTGGTTCAGAGGTCGCAATGACATAACCAATTGAGACGCCGCTAAGCTCAATGGTAGATGAAACTTGGCTATCTGCCAGTTCAGAGGTCGCAATGACATAACTGGTTGAGAAGCCACCAAGTTCAAAAGTCGGGTTGGATTTGGAAAAGGTCTCGTCTTCTCGGGGAGAAACGAGGAAATCACTGTCATAGGTTTAATGTTAACGTAACAGCGGAATATGTGTAGTCCTACCATTCTATGGATGAGAATTGGTAGGTGATTTTGGAGGTCTCGTTCTCACGAGGAGAAATGAGGGGACTGCTGTCATAGGTTTAATGTTAACGTAACAGCGGAATATGTGGTCTTACCATTCTATGGATGAGAATTGGTAAGTGATTCTGGAGAGGGAATCAAGTGGGAACAGGCCCCTTAGGATTTTTAGCAAACCCTCAGCTGTCAACGGGTTTGATATGCCTTTACCAACTACCGTTTGAGTTGGGCTAGCCATGCTATTCCCCTCAGCATGATGAGTTGTCGAGGACTCATGTTGGGCTTAAAGGCCAACATTTTCCTCTATCCTTAATCGTTAAGGATGTCGGATTATCAGGTTGATGTCTGCACAACCTCGATTGTCTTTTAGGATAACGGGTGCACGGCCAGGTCCCAGTTGGTTTTCGGCTGTATGACCTCACTTGGAGGAAGAGAAAGGCTCTCTTTGTGCGTGCTTCGGACACGGAGACCTCGATCAGAGGTGTAATGTTAACTTGATCGAGAGAAGGATCCTCGATTAAGGATAATACTTCTTTAAGAATTTGCCATTGATCGGCATCATGAGTAGGTCGCCCTCTGCAGTCATAAGGCGGTATGCCCCGTTTGAATAGACTGTTTCTATCACAAACGGTCCTTCCCATTTAGGCTGAAATTTGCCTTTGGTCTTGTGCGTCATAATCATCGGTCGTCTGACGGCTAAGACCAGGTCTCCTTTCTGGAAGACTCTCTGCTTGACCTTCTTATTGAAGGCTTTTGACATCCGAGCCTGATATAGCTCGATGTGTTGCTGAGCTTGGAGCCGCTTCTCGTCTAGGGCTTCGAGCTCTTGAAGACGCAGGCGATCATTGTCTTCTGATGTCATCTTAGTAGTCAAGGCTACCCGCAATGATGGCACCTGGATTTCCAATGGGATGACCGCTTCGCACCCATATACCAGGGAGAAAGGCGTATTGCCTGTCGGTGTCCGAACCGTAGTCCGGTAAGCCCAGAGACATTCACCCAGCTTTTCGTCCCAATCTCGCTTATTCGAGGAGACGAACTTCTTGAGCAGCTTGATGATCGTCTTGTTGAATGCTTCTGCTAAGCCATTGGCGGCAGGATTGTAGGCGGTTGAAGCCACATTCTGAATTCGGTATTTATCGCAGAACCGATAGAATCCTTGGCTTATGAATTGAGGACCATTGTCGTGGATGATTCGCCTGGGGACACCAAATCGATGGATGACATGGTGTTTGATGAAGCTAACCAGATTGGAGGTTTTGACTTCGGCCAACGGTATGGCCTCTGCCCATTTTGAGAAGTAATCGGTTATTGTCAGGATAAACCGGTGACCTCTTGCCGAAGAGGGACTGATTGGCCCTACGACGTCGATTCCCCATGCTTCAAATGGCCATGAAGCAACAGTAGGGTGGAGCAACTCCGAAGGTTGGTGTATGAAGTCTGCATGGACCTGGCACGCCTTACACCTTCGTGCATATTGGGTGGCATCAGCCATCATGGTCGGCCAGTAGTACCCAAGTCTGTGCAGCCTGTCTTTAAGCTTTGGACCCGGCTGGTGAGCTCCGCAAATGCCATCATGTGCTTCTTTAAGCACTTCCTGTGCCTCTGAATAGGAAAGGCAACGGAGGAGGACACCATCATATGAACGACGGTAGAGTGTCTTCAAAGTGGGATCATAGTAGAAACGGAGCGACCTTCGTCTGATGGACGCCGCTTCTTTGGGATCGTCTGGAAGCAGACCGTGCAGAGCGTAGTCAATGAGAGGGAAGCGCCAATCCCTCGGCTCAGGATCCACGGAGATATTATGGACCTCTTGGATCCTTAGCATATGCTTGGAGCATACGAGATGCCGGGTTGCGACTGTGAGGTGATACTCGGTGTCGGCCGGTAAGGCTAGCGTCGTCGCTAATGCAGCGAGGGCATCCGCCTTGGTATTTTGAGATCGGGACACATGCCCGATGTAGAAGCCTTCAAATAAGCTAGCCAATTTGATGACTGTATGATAGTAAGGCACCAAGTCCTCATGGCGGACTTCATATTCGCCTTTGACTTGACTGATGACCAGCTTTGAATCGCCGTAAGCTTCGAGGTAGCGTACCCCCATTCCATGGGCAAGCTGGAGACCGATGAGCAGAGCATTGTATTCTGCTACATTGTTGGAGCATGATTCTGTCAAAGAAAATGCTCTGGGAAGGATATGATCCTGTGGGGAGATGAACACAACCCCCACTCCAGCAATAATCTTTCCTTTGGGGCCCATCCGCGATGCTCCGTCGAAGAACATCTGCCACACTTCCTCTGCTGAGGTTGCATTAGACTCGAAGACTTCATCAGGGATGTCTTCGTGAAGTTTTGAATGCTCCGGAACTGGATGAGCAGCCAAGAATTCCGCAAGGGCTTGGCCTTTGACCGCCTTCTGAGGAATAAAGGTCATGTCGTATTGAGACAGCAGAAGTGCCCATTTAGCCAATCTTGAATTTAGTGACCCTGGCTTCGTCATAAGAAGACGTAAAGGATTCACCCTGGAGATGACATGTATGGTTTGGCCAACCAAATAATGCCGTGTCTTCTGAACGGCAAAGACGAGAGCTAAACACTCTTTCTCAACAGGATTGTAGCGAGATTCCGCTCCTATGAGAGTCCTGCTCAGATAATAAATGGCCTGCTCGTGGCCATTGTCATCCTTCTGAGCGAGGAGGGCGCCGAGGGAATAGTCCAGAGCTTTTACATAAAGCAAGAATGGTTTCCCTGATGTAGGGGCCACTAAGACCGGAGGGTTTGTGAGATACCTCTTGATGTCTTCATAAGCTTCTTGACAAGCTTGGTCCCATATGAAGGCAGTACCCTTTTTCATGAGCCGGGTGAACGGCTGACAGCGGCCTGAGAGATTTGCAATGAATCTTCTGATGTAGGCCAACCTGCCTTGCAAGCCTCTGAGCTCTTTGAGGTTCCTCGGTGGATGCATGTCCTGGATGGCTTTGACTTTGTCTGGGTCCAGATGGATCCCTTTTGATGTGACAATGAACCCAAGGAATTTGCCGCTGGATACTCCTAAGAAGGATTTTGTCGGGTTCATTTTCAGCTGATAAGCCCGCATTATGTTGAACATCGTTCTTAGGTCGCGAAGATGTTCGTCTTTGTTGCGACTTTTGACAGCAATGTCGTCAACATAGCACTCTACTGTCTTCTGGAGGTGATCGCGGAAGATCGTGCTCATTGCGCGCTGGTAGGTTGCTCCGGCGTTCTTCAGTCCGAAGGGCATCACAGTGTAGCAGTATACCCCAATGGCGTTCGAAAAGAAGTATGCTTCTCGTCATCAGGATACATCTTGATCTGGTTGTACCCTGAGAAGCCGTCCATGAAAGACATCCTCTCGAACCCGCATGTGTTGTCAATCATGACATCAGTGATGGGCAGCGGAAATTCATCCTTGGGACAGGCCGTATTGAGATCACGGTAGTCGATGCAGATCCGTATTTTGCCATTCTTCTTGAGGACGGGGACTATATTAGCCACCCAATCTGGATGTTGCTCCTCCCGAATGAAGCCACATGCAATGAGCTTGTGAACTTCGGCCTCAATAGCTTCCATAATGTTCGGGTGAAACCGACGTTGTTGCTGCTTGACTGGCTTGACGTCAGGCTTGATGTTTAGACGGTGCATAGCGACCTGTGGATCGAGTCCGGGCATGTCTTCATAGCTCCACGCGAAGACGTCTATATACTCTTTTACGAGCATTATCAATTCCTCCTTTTCTATAAGTGATAGGCTTTCACTTATAAAGATGGGTTTGGGATGATCTTGACTTCCCAGATTGACCTGCGTCACCTTGTCTTCAGTAGGCGGCTCACGTAGTTCGAACCGTTTTTCCCATTGGAGACTTAATTCTGGGCCCAAGGTTCCTCATCAGCAACCTCTGCGGGTTCCAACTGACTGCTTGAAGTCATGAGGCTTTCGAATATCCCTCCTATGCTGACATCAGAGTCCATTCGGAGGATGAGGACCGACTGTGATGGGATCGATCCATCGCCTTTGACCTGAACTGTTGTTGATGATGTGGGTGTGACATACCTAACCCCCTGCGTGTACTATCGTTAAAACCGTATATTGTAG